>SJYC01138445.1:0-12870 GCA_006408675.1 Madoqua kirkii
TATTGTAAAGTAATTAGCCTCCAATTAAATAAATTTAAATTTTAAAAAATTCAAAAAAAAATAATAAACTGTTCTTGATGACAAGACCCTAGGGAGGTGAGGGATAGTGGTAAGTGTTAAACGTGCGCCCACAGAGAATATGACAAAACAATGTATGCACGGAAACCATTCAGTGATTGTTAACCGATTTTAATACAATATGGGTGAGCCAAGGATGGGCAAATATAGCACTTAATTTTCTTCCTAGGTAATGATGATACTGTAAAGAAAACAGGGCAGCGGGGAGTTTTTGCTTAAAAAGGACCAAGGCCAAGCCTTTTTATTTCAACTGCCACTCTCAAACTAAAGTAAAAATGAACAAACAAAAGCAGTGAAGTAAACTGCATTTTCAGTGAAGCTAGGAAAAAACAGCAACCCCAAAACACACAAAATGAATATAGAGTAAAATTTGAAACAAATTAAGTGACGGTATATGGGGGAAAAAAAGAATAAATTGCTTATTCTTTTTAAAACAGAAGTTATCATTGTATGTAGCACATTATATGTAGCCTGAAAGGACCAAATAAGCCATCCCTTACTTGGAAAGATGAGGGGTTTTTTTTTAATTGAAATACAGTTGACACCTATCTAGGATCAGAATCTAAAAAAGAGCGTATCTATGGGTGTGTTTGACTGACTCATTTTGCTGTGCCACAGAAATACCTAATGCAAATAAACTATACTCCAATTAAAAATAATTCTAAAAATAAAGGAAAAAGACATATAACTGACATACAACATTGGGTAAGCTTAAGGAATATAATTTCTTGTTTTCATCTATCTGCATAATGGAATGTGATTACTGTCACAAAGCTAACACCTCTATCAATATGGCATAATTCTGAGTGAGTAAATAAGCCAGGGAATAGGCCTGGGCTTCAATATCTATAAATATCCAAGGATTATCTATTATCCATGGATGTGAGTTAAATAAAGACTCTAACGTATGTTACAGGAAGTAAGATGGCAGCATAAAAACAATAAAGAAATAAGCATTGTATTTATTGCCACCAGATGCATAAATATAAATAATGCTAAATTATAATGCACATAGCCTAGATGAAATTATTTTAGAAAGAAATGTAGCTATCTGAATTTATCTCAGAAGATACCAAAAGACCAAGTACCAAGGAAGTAACAAAATATTGTCAAAGAGGGTCAAAGATCTACCCTCTTAAAGTTATGAAGCAAATGAGTTTCATAGATGAAATACACCAACCTTTAGAAACCAGTCATAGACCACTAAAAAAATTAAAAATTAAAAAAAAAACCTTTCCCAGTTTTTTCTACATAGCCATAATAATGGAAGTATCATAAATATAGTTTTAAAAAACAAACCAAAAAAATGTAAGTTATGGGGGGAGGAGAGAAAGAAGGAAGAGGAATGTAAGCAAAGCTCATTTTTTAATATCAAGACCAAAATTCTGAGAGAAACATCAATAAATTTAACCCAGAGTTTTTTGGCGGGTTGTTTATCTTAACTGAAGGATAGTTGCTCTACAGAATTTTGTTGTTTTCTGTCAAACCTCAACATGAATCAACCATAGGTATACATACATATATCCCCTTCCTTTTGAACCTGCCTCCCATTTGCCTCCCCACCTCACCCCTCTAGGAGAAACAGACATAGAGAAATGGACATGTGGACATGAGGAGAAAGGAGGAGAGGGCGAGATGTATGGAAAGAATAACATGGAAACTTACATTACCATATGTAAAATAGATAGCCAACAGGAATTTGCTGTATGGCTCAGGAAACTCAAACAGGGGCTCTGTATTAACCCAGCACTTTTAAAGAGAATTAGAAATAGGATTCAGCCTTGAGCTGCTAAGATGGTTCAAAATTGAAAAATGTTTATATTGAGTTTAGAAGTGTATGCTTATCTCCACCAAAAGTTAAATTCATATTTTAAAAGATTAATATTCATTCTGGTAAAACTTACGGTAAAAGAGGAATCAGTAGGCCAAACACACAGGTAAAGATAACACTTGCCAAGAACGACCATTATGAATATACATAAAGAGAGGAATCATTTGCAATGATAACTAAACAAAGATCACCATGCAAAATATTTTTATAATGTAGTAACATTTAGTATGAAATTAATAGTCATGTATATGCTCTTAACCCAGCACTTTTAAAGAGAATTAGAAATAGGATTCAGCCTTGAGCTGCTAAGATGGTTCAAAATTGAAAAATGTTTATATTGAGTTTAGAAGTGTATGCTTATCTCCACCAAAAGTTAAATTCATATTTTAAAAGATTAATATTCATTCTGGTAAAACTTACGGTAAAAGAGGAATCAGTAGGCCAAACACACAGGTAAAGATAACACTTGCCAAGAACGACCATTATGAATATACATAAAGAGAGGAATCATTTGCAATGATAACTAAACAAAGATCACCATGCAAAATATTTTTATAATGTAGTAACATTTAGTATGAAATTAATAGTCATGTATATGCTCATAAATACTGTCTTCTCAATTACCTTCTAGAGAGAAGGAAGTCTTTATCAACTCAGTCACTTTGACAGTGTGTGTGTTCAGTTCAGTTCACTTCAGTTCAGTCGCTCAGTAATGTCTGACTCTCCATGACCTCATGAACCGCAGCACACCAGTCCTCCCTATCCATCACCAACTCCCAGAGTCCACACAAACCCATGTCCATTGAGTCGGTGATGCCATGCAGCCATCTAATCCTCTGTCATCCCCTTTTCCTCTTGCCCCCAATCCCTCCCAGCATCAGAGTCTTTTCCAATGAGTCAACTCTTAACATGAGGTGGCCAAAGTACTGGAGTTTCAGCTTTAGCATCATTCCATCCAAAGAAGTGATCCAGATGCCAAGATCTTTGTTTTCTGAATGCTGAGCTTTAAGCCAACTTTTCCATTCTCCTCTTTCACTTTCATCAAGAGGCAGTTTAGTTCCTCTTTACTTTCTGCATTAGAGTGGTATCATCTGCATATCTGAGGTTATTGATATTTCTCCTGGCAATCTTGATTCCAGCTTGTGCTTCTTCCAGCCTAGTGTTTCTCATGATAAACTCTGCATATAACTGAAATAAGCAGGGGACAATATACAGCCTTGACATACTCCTTTTCCTATTTGAAACCAGTCTGTTGTTCCATGTCTAGTTCTAACTGTTGCTTTCTGACCTGCATACAGGTTTCTCAAGAGGCAGGTCAGGTGGCCTGGTATTCCCATTTCTTGAAGAATTTTCCACAGTTTATTGTGATCCACACAGTCAAAAGCTTTGGCATAGTCAATAAAGCAGAAAAATAGATGTTTTTCTGGAATTCTCTTCCTTTTTTGATGATGCAGTAGATGTTGGCAACTTGATCTCTGGTTCCTCTGCCTTTTCTAAAACCAGTTTGAACATCTGGAAGTTCACAGTTCACGTATTGCTGAAGCCTGGCTTGGAGAATTTTGAGCATTACTTTACTAGCATGTGAGATGAGTTCAATTGTGCGGTAGTATGAGCATTCTTTGGCACTGCCTTTTTTTGAGACTGGAATGAAAACTGACCTTTTCCAGTCCTGTGGCTACTGATGAGTTTTCCAAATTTGTTGGCATATTGAGTGCAGCACTTTCACAGCATCATCTTTCAGGATTGATGACGATGTGTGTAGACATATCTAAAGTGTGTGTGTAGACATATGTATATGACTGTGTGTGTTTAATGCAGAATTATGACACATTTAAAGTAGGTAAATTGGAGAATTAAGGTTTTTTCATAGCAAAGATTGCATAACCATCTTTGCACAACAAAGATTGTCTAGACTATTTAGAGAGAGATTAAACAAATATAGATGTAAAAAGGGTTTGTGGCAAAGGAGGGTCTGTTAGAAAGTAAAGAAATCTACAGTTTGAGAATCATGAAAGATTTTTTATTGTGTGCTGAGGTCTAAAGAAGTCTGCAGGTGTGACCCCTCTATGGATGCACCAAGAGCAGCTGGAGGGTGGGTAAGCTGATCAAACCCAGAAAGCATGGAGAATAATTTCAGAATAAGATGATGAATATGACACCTTCTGGTTAAATTTTGAACTGTAAACCTAACCTCCCAAGAGCTGAATAAAAGTCCTTTGGAAATAACCACAGATTACACCAGGCAATGGTGTCCCAATATTATATATATATATATGTGGAAGATTAGAACCATAGTAACCACCATCCAACTTAATCAAAACTACAAATGATGTTTCTTTCTTAGCAGGCATTAATTATGACTGTAAGTGTGGTGGTAAAAAGTACCAGTTCTGGATTCTGAGATCCACATTCACCAAATCCAGGTATTAATCCCAGGACTGAGCGTTTTCCAAACAATCTGAGTACTGGTTCTATACCCATAAAATATGAATAAAAATAACATCTACTATATAAATTTGTTATGAGCATGAAATAATAACATGCTTAATACAAAATTCAGATTATATATACTCAATAAATATTACCTATTTTTTATGAAACATACTTGTGATAAGTTTCTTGGGGGATATGTTGTTATATTACTGCTTTGTTTGCCATCTCAATAATATAATTCTACTATAATTATAATTCTTTACCTCAAGCTTGCTTTTATGAGCATATCATGCCACAAAAGCACTTGTTAATCCTGAACATATTATACAAGATAAAGCACTTTTTAATGTTGAAAGATTCTCATATTTAGGATTAAAATAAAAGGGCAACCCACAATGAATTATCAGATGAACTCTCTTAATGCTCATTTAAAATTTCACACACAATGACGTATATATCATGTTTACTTTCATAGTCAGCAAGTATCCAAGAAAAGCCAAGAAATAACACAGTTGTTGGATTTTAGAAGAAACTATGTTTACCACTTCACGAAATTGAAGGGGGAAATTATTTGCATGAGGAGATAGGTTCCCCAGTAAAAATAAATTCAGTCAGTCCCTGCTGTGTTTCCCTTCAAAGCGATGATCAGTTTCATACATTTCTAATTTTTGCTCCACTGAACATACAAAGCTAACCTGAATACACCCTTATCATTTATTTCCTAAAGAGATATATTCTGATTCCTTGCCAGATTGCTATTTATATTGCTCATAAGACAGCCAGTCGATGATACAGGATGAAAATGGCTTCCAGCTCTACCCATGAGTTCACTGAGCTATAAAGCAACTTTGTTAACTTCACTTACTGGATTTTAAATTGTCATGTATTGGCAATTTGTCACTGGCATTGACTTCCTACCCTAGAGCTAAGATAACTGCTGTAACTACTGGTTCATTCTTCATCACTAACTTTATAGCTCACTACTCTGGTCACTGTAAGAAGGCAACGGTTGAGAATTCTGCATCACAGTACCATTTTTATTACCACGCTGAAAACTGAACTATGGAGAGTTTCATCTTGAAGCTTCTTCCAGCTATGTTAACAAATTTTCAATGATTGAATAGTTCTATCCAAAGACCCATTCAGCCAGCAAATATTTATAAGACTCCACTACTGATGACTTGGAAGTTTTGATAAATAAATTAAAAAAAAAAGAAGAAGACATGGTCTCTGCTCTTAAGCAGCTCATAATGGAAAAGACAAAATAAGCACATGGCTAGCCATTAGAAAAAAATTATTCCAAGTGTCTGGCAAGTTTGTCCACTACCATGTTAGTGTCAGTTACCACCAGCTTTTATCTAAAGCACTGTAGCAACCTCTTTACTGGTCTCTCTTCCTTCAATGTATCTTCCCAGTGGGAATGAAAGTTACCTCTCTGACACAGAAATTGAATAATATAGTCTCCATTTATCGCATCCATAAATGGTTTTTCAATGCCTTTAGGACAAAGTTCAAATTTCTTGACATGGCTCATATAGCCTGCCTCCACCCGGACCTTGTCCAGCTCATCACTTCTGACTTAACCCTCACCATTCTCAGCCCTGCCCTCTACACTATCACCATGTCAAACCCCATGCAGTCTCTAAACTCCATCAGCTCTTAAGCTTCTCTACTATGAAATAGGGGCTTCCCTGGTGGCCCAGAGGTTAAAGCGTCTGCCTGCAATGTGGAAGACCTGGGTTCGATCCTTGGGTTGGGAAGATCCCCTGGAGAAGGAAATGGCAACACACTCCAGTATTCTTGCCTGGAGAATCCCATGGATGGAGGAGCTTGGTGGGCTACAGTCCATGGGTCGCAAAGAGTCGGACACGACTGAGAGACTTCACTTCACTTCACTATGAAATATGTTAGTCCCACTGCTTGAATCTTCTTCTGTTGTTTTTCACCCTACCCTCGTACCCGGGCCTGGATAATTTCTACTTGATATTCATGTATAAGCAGAAATATTACTTCCCTTCAGAAACTTTCAGTGACCCATATATTTGATTACTTTCCTAACTCTATCTCAATACGTGTTCATTTCATACCTTGTTGTTTATACTTTATCACTGTATTTTAATTATTTTACAATCATTTTTGGCTGAATATCTACTATGAAATAGGGGCTTCCCTGGTGGCCCAGAGGTTAAAGCGTCTGCCTGCAATGTGGAAGACCTGGGTTCGATCCTTGGGTTGGGAAGATCCCCTGGAGAAGGAAATGGCAACACACTCCAGTATTCTTGCCTGGAGAATCCCATGGATGGAGGAGCTTGGTGGGCTACAGTCCATGGGTCGCAAAGAGTCGGACACGACTGAGAGACTTCACTTCACTTCACTATGAAATATGTTAGTCCCACTGCTTGAATCTTCTTCTGTTGTTTTTCACCCTACCCTCGTACCCGGGCCTGGATAATTTCTACTTGATATTCATGTATAAGCAGAAATATTACTTCCCTTCAGAAACTTTCAGTGACCCATATATTTGATTACTTTCCTAACTCTATCTCAATACGTGTTCATTTCATACCTTGTTGTTTATACTTTATCACTGTATTTTAATTATTTTACAATCATTTTTGGCTGAATATTAATGTTCCTAAGGACAGGGGACTTTTCTGTCTAATTTCTTACTGGACTAGGTATCCAGATAGTTATAGCAAACACTCAATAAATATCATGAATGAGTGAATGAGTTCATAATATAAATATTACAGAAGTTTAGGGAAAAGACTTCAGTATGACTAGAATAATTGGGAGGATCTGTGAAAAAAGGATATGATGAATAAATATGATTTTGACACGGAGAAGAAAAAGAGACTTTCATATTAAGGAAAAGAAGCAAATTCATAGTAAACACCAACCATGATAGTATTAACTAAGAGACAAATTTTCAAAACAAGAACTATGTATGCATAGCTGTTACTAGTGGGAAATATAACTGGCTAGGTGTGGTGGAGGCAGATCATGAAGAATCATTAGAAAAAACTGAGAAACAAATGAGTTCACTATGGATTTATTTCTAATTTTTGCTTTCTCAGGACTTTCTATAATTTTTAATCAGTGGACGCTTGATATTGAATAAATTTTCAAAAATAACCACTCATTGTCTCATCATGTTGCCCCTTCCTCATTCTTTATTCTTTTTACAGTCTCATTAAATTATAATTAAATCCATGATAGTACTTGTCATTCTGTTCCTCACTTTCATATTTTTCTTTGCATTGTCTATGCTGCGCTAGTAGTTATTTCTTTAGATTGTCTTATAGTTTGCTAAATATGTCTTCAACTTTGTCCAATCTGCCATTAAAGCTATCCATTGTATTATTAAATTAAATTACTACATTGTTTTCAAGTCTTCTTTTTCTTCAAAGATGCCTGTGCTTCCTTTAATAACAGTGGTGCTGCTCTTTCTGATACTTAAAATTTTAACAAGTTAAGAATATTCGTTTTCCTTCTTTATTGTCTAATTCCATTATCTGAAGATCCTGAAGACCTGACACTGTTTTTTGTTATTTCTGCTGACTCTTGCTTGTGATGGCATGTTGCCTTGAATGCTCTTTAAGTCTGAAGTGCCCAGATTTAATCCATGAAAATTTGGTGCAGCTTGAGTTGAGAGGACATCCCTCAAAAAAGAACTTATTTCTGCTTCTGTCAAGTATCCTCATGTTCAACCGATCTAGACTCATTTATACTATTATAATAACTCATTTAGAAGTTTTCAGGATTACAAAGGAAGTACAAATTTTACCTGTCCATCAGCAAAAGGGAGATTTAAGGTTACAACTCTTTAAGGGAGGCATTTTTTTTCCTCAACATGGGCTCAAGCCCAAATTACTAACATCACCTCTCTCTTTGCTGTTGGATGGAATTTTGCCTTTCTCTTTCCACCCTTCCTTAGGTTATGGTCATTTGAGAGTCCCAGATTTGTCAGTTCCAAATCTAACAAGGACCTCTTTGCTATAAGGCCTTCTCTTCCAAGTGCCCATTGAAAGACAAGCCTTTTGATTACTAAGACTGGAAGAAAACACCTTTAGGCAACTCATAATTTTAATGTGGCTTATTACTCAAGAGTTTTTGAGCTCTTTCTTTTTGGTCACTGGCATGTTTCCTTACCTTCTCACAAGCTCAGCATTTAAGGAGGTATTGTTGTATTTTATCTAGTTGTTATATTTCATCTACATATTTTACCGAACTAAAGCTTTTATGACTGTTTACTCAATCATATTGACAGGAACTTGAGTCCAGAGTTTTAGCAATATGATTCAGGAAGCAATGTTCTTAAACTATGGCATCTAGTTAGAATCCAATTTATATTGGTTTGCCTGGTTTTATCATTTCAAGTCCCCTATCCCAGTAATCTCTCGGTCATATATCTAGAACTAACCACATCTGGCCATCAGTGTAGTGGGTAGCAAGTGATAGTAACTGACTATATTTACAAAAAAAAAAGGAAAAGAATTGTTTTGAGAGACAGAGTAGATACAGGGCTTCCCTTGTAGCTCAGTTAGTAAAGAATCTGCCTGCAATACAAGAGACTCGGGTTCGATTCCTGGGTTGGGCAGATCCCCTGGAGAAGGAAATGGCAACCCATGCTAGTATTCTTGCCTGGAGAATCCCATGGACGGAGGAGCCTGGCGAGCTACAGTCCATGGGGTCACAAGAGTTGGACACGACTTGGCAACTAAACCACCACCAGTGTAGATATACTTGGAGAGATATTAAGAATCAGTTGGGGGTGGGGGGGCAAGCCAAGCCTCAAAAATGGGAAAGAACAAAGACAGTTGTCATGTGCCTCTTGTTCAAGATTCAAAAATTCTCCTAGGGGCAATTATTCAAGCCTAAATATCTTCTCTACTCCCTGGGTGCATCCTAGAGGTGAGCCATAAATTCCACCAAGATACTCATAAAAGTGCTCTAAAAGGGAAATGTCATGCAGCATAACAATACAAACAGAAAGAAAACTTACCACAAAGATATGATGGACCAGCTGAAAACCAGGGTAACAGCTAAAACTGGCTCAGATCTTTGGAAGTCATAGAGTCATAAACCCTTTTCTACCAGAATTACTCTTTAATCAGGTCACTTCCATCTTAACAATTAGTGGGTTTTTTTGTTGTCGTCGTTGTTAGCCTAAGTGCATGAGTTTTTATGTTTTTTTCTTCTAGAAGTTTTATATGTTCATACTGTTTTATTTACATGAACAAGGAGCATTTAGAATCTCAGTTGAGTCATCTTTTGTATTATGCAATTCCTCCTCCTTGTTATATTTTGTTTACGTTCCCTTGACCCTCATTGGTTATCATTTTATGAACAAATATATAACCTCCTATTGCTGTATTTCTGTCCATAATCCACACTTATTCTAAAAATATTTAATTATACAAGATCTCCTTTGTAAATAAAAAGACATTTCTTGTACATGATATAAAACAGAATGGAAATAGTCATGCTTTATACAATAGCACTTCAGGTAAGTATCACTATTCCTACTGTAAAGATGAGGAAACTATGCCTTAGAGAAATTTTCAAGAAAAGAATGCCCAAAGGTGGGAGTTCCCTGGCAATCCAGTGGTTAAGACTCTGTACTCCAAATGCAGGGGGCACAGGTTCAATCCCTTGTCAGGGGGATGAAGATTCCCATATGTCCACACGCTGCAAAGCATGGCCAAAAAATATGCCCAAAGTTTATAGAGCTAGTTAGCAAAGTAGGGATCCAAAACAATTATCTGACTATAAAGTTTTATGGTTATCAATTAGGTCATACTGGTGTGAAGCAAAGTGAAGTTTCTCAGTTGTGTCTGACTCTGCAACCCCATGGACTGTAGCCTACCAGGTTTCTCCATCCATGGGATTTACCAGGCAAGAGTACTGGAGGGGGTTGCCATTTCCTTCTCCAGAGGATCCTCCTGACCCAGGGATCAAACCCAGGTCTCCTGTATTGCAGGCAGCTGCTTTACCCTCTGAGCCACCAGGGAAGCCCAGGCCATTCTGGTATAGAATATCTAAAATCTGCTTCCAAATGTTTCCTACTATTAAATAGATGACTGAATGACTGCTTTATTACTTTCTAATAAAGGAGGCATTCAGTATCTATTACTTTCTAATAAAGCAGGCATTCAGTAGCTATTCAATGTTTTCAGCAAATAGCTATTTGGTAACATTGTGTCAGGCACTTTTCTAAGTTCTCAGACTACATCTGTAAATTAAAGGAAAGAAAAGATCAGATCTTAATGTCCATGTATTTTTGTAGCATAAGTTAATATGCTGCTAAGCTGGTGCTGCTAAGTCGCTTCAGTCGTGTCCAACTCTGTGCGACCCCATACATGGCAGCCCACTAGGCTCGTCCATCCCTGGGATTCTCCAGGCAAGAACACTGGAGTGGGTTGCCGTTTCCTTCTCCAATGCAGGAAAGTGAAAAGTGAAACTGAAGTCGCTCAGTCATGTTTGACTCTTAGCAACCCCATAGACTGCAGCCTACCAGGCTCTTCTGCCCAGTAAATACAATGAGTTTTCCTTATGTAGTATTTTAGATGGTGGTTACATATAATGAAAAAATAATTAAAAGTAGTATAGGGTAAGTACGAGATGAGAATGCTAGAGAGAAAGAGTTGAAGATTGAAACACAGGGAGCAAGATTGAAATATGCAACTGTTTTTGACTTAAGAACAATTTCACAGGAGTCAGCCTATCTTATTGGTCAAGGTAGACAAGATAAAGAAGGTGAGATGTGAGCAGATTTAAGGGGTAAGGGAATTAGCCAGGCAGGTAATTAGAAAAAGAATGATTTAGTTTCCTTCTGTGTATTCTTCCTTTCTCATTTCAGTTTAAAGCTCTCTTAAAAGCTAACTCCTGGCCTCCTATCATAAATATTCTTCTAGTCTAAGACATTCATTGTTACATGTCAAAATCACCACCGTAGACATTAAAGACCCAAGAAAACTGAAAGTTTTTCATAATGCCACTAACGTTGTGAGCGTTTTACATATTCCTTTTTTCAAATATAAAATACAATTTTTAAAAAACCCTCTGTGAAACTTCCAATTTAAAGTATTTCCCTCCCAATGATTCAGAAGGATATACTCTTTTTCTTTTTTGCCTATTGGCTACTGCCACTTGAAAAATAGGGATAGGGTGTTCAACATGTTTGGTAAAGTCTGGCAGGCTCTGTTATGATCTGATTATCCTTTTTGGACCTCATCATCTGTGCAGTAGAAGATAACTCAGCAAACCCTTCACTAGCTCTGGTGAGAAAGTTTCTGAATGCTGGAAATATCCTGCCTGATAAGGGTGTTTTGGTATGTCTGAGGCCTTTAATCTATGCTCTTATCAATTTGATCTCTGGGGAGGCTGAAGATGAGTAACTGAGATCAATCACACAAGCAATGCATACCTACATGGCTCACCTCCAACACACATTTTGTCACACATTGTTCCTGGGAGAATTGACCACTTATCTCTGCTATTCCTGAGTTGGGAAGATCCCCAGAGAAGGGATAGGTTACCCACTTCAGTATTCTTGGGCTTCCCTAGTGGCTCAGCTGGTAAATAATCTGCCTGCAATGTGGGAAACCTGGGTTTAATCCCAGGGTTGAGAAGATCCCCTGGAGAAAGGAATAGCTACGCACTTCATTATTCTAGTCTAGAGAATTCCAGGGACTGGGTCACAAAGGGTCGGACAGGACTGAGTGACTTTCACTTTCACAATGATCTCTGTTCGTTTCCAAGGCAAACCATTCAATATCACGGTAATCTAAGTCTATGCCCCAACTAGTAATGCTGAAGAAGCTGAAGTTGAATGGTTTTATGAAGACCTACAAGACCTTTTAGAACTAACACCCAAAAAAGATGTCCTTTTCATTATACGGGACTGGAATGCTAAAGTAGGAAGTCAAGAAACATCTGGAATAACAGGCAAATTTGGCCTTGGAATGCGGAATGAAGCAGGGCAAAGACTAACAGAGTTTTGCCAAGAAAATGCACTGGTCATAGCAAATGCACTGGTCACCCTCTTCCAACAACACAAGAGAAGACTCTACATATGGACATCAACAGATGGTCAACACCGAAATCAGAGTGATTACATTCTTTGCAGCCAAAGATGGAGAAGCTCTATACAATCAACAAAAACAAGACCAGGAGCTGACTGTGGCTCAGATCATGAACTCCTTATTGCCAAATTCAGACTGAAATTGAACAAAGTAGAAAAAAACGCTAGACCATTCAGGTATGACCTAAATCAAATCCCTTATGATTATACAGTGGAAGTGAGAACTAGATTTAAGGGCCTAGATCTGATACATAGAGTGCCTGATGAACTATGGAATGAGGTTCCTGACATTGTACAGGAAACAGGGATCAAGACCATCCCCATGGGGGGGGGGCAAAATGGCTGTCTGGGGAGGCCTTACAAATAGCTGTGAAAAGAGAGGCGAAAAGCAAAAGAGAAAAGGAAAGATATAAGCATTTGAGTGCAGAGTTCCAAAGAATAG
>SJYC01138447.1:0-11383 GCA_006408675.1 Madoqua kirkii
CACAAAGAGTTAGACACAACTGAGCAACTTTCACTTTCAGCCTTCTTTGTGGTCCAACTCTCACATCCATACATGAGTACTGGGAAGAAAGAAAAAACATAGTTTTTACTGTGTAGACTTTTGTCAGCAAAGTAATGCCTCTACTTTTTAATATCTAGGTTTGACATAGCTTTTATTCCTCCAAGGAGCAATCATCTTTCAATTCCGTAGCTGCAGTCACCATCTGCAGTGATTTTGGAGCCCAAGAAAACAAAGTGTGTCACTGTTTCCATTGTCTTGTGGTCCAACTCTCACATCCATACATGAGTACTGGGAAGAAAGAAAAAACATAGTTTTTACTGTGTAGACTTTTGTCAGCAAAGTAATGCCTCTACTTTTTAATATCTAGGTTTGACATAGCTTTTATTCCTCCAAGGAGCAATCATCTTTCAATTCCGTAGCTGCAGTCACCATCTGCAGTGATTTTGGAGCCCAAGAAAACAAAGTGTGTCACTGTTTCCATTGTCTCCCCATCTACTGGTCATGAAGTGATGGGACCAGATGCCATGATCTTACTTTTTTGAATGTTGAGTTTAAAGCCAGCTTTTTCACTCTCTTCTTTCACCTTCATCAAGAGGCTCTTTAGGTCCTCTTTAGTTTATATGTATATACAAACACAGACATACATACGAATCACAACTCAAAAAAGTAAAGTAAACGAAAGACCAGGTTATTTGAGTAATAAGACATCTCTCATATCTAGAAACAAAATTGTTTCCTAGGGTTTCCTTTGCTTTCCTGCAAATTGGTAGTTTCCTTTTATGAGTTTTATTTTTTAATGTTTTTATTATGGTAAAATATAAAACATATTATTTTAACCACATTTAACTGTACACTGCAGTGGCATAAGTACATACACATTGTTATGTAAATCTCACGATTGTCCATCTCCCAAATTTTTCACTTTTGTAAACTGAAACTCTGTCCCCATTAAACATTAACTTCCCATTGTCCTTCCCAACCTTCTGCAACTCCCTAGCTACCACTCCAGGCACCTGCATCTCCCAACATACTTTCTGACTGTATGGATTTGATTTTTCTAGGTAACTTGTACAAGTAGAACCAAACATTATTTGCCTGCACCTAATGTATATTAGGGGGCTTCCCTAGTGGCTCAGAGGTTAAAGTGTCTGCCTGAAATGCAGGAGACTCAGGTTCAATCCCTGGGTCGGGAAGAACCCTTGGAGAAGGAAATAGCAACCCACTCCAGTATTCTTGCCTGGAGAATCCCATGGAAGGAGGAGCCTGCTAGGCTACAGTCCATTGGGTTGTGAAGACTGGCTCAGTCGTTTCTGAGTCACTTCACTTCACTTCACTTTAATGTATATTGGAATGCATTTTTATAGTTACCTTAATGTATGTCCTACAGGCAGACTGTACCTTATTTTCCCCCTGTGTGATACAGTCGGCCCTTACCAGCCATCCACTTCACATATAGTATTGTTCACAGGTCAATCCCAATCTCCCAATCCATCCTACTCCCCACCTTCGTGTCTATATGTTTGTTCTCTATACATGTGTCTCTATTTCTGATATGCATATTGGTCGTTTTTAACTGATTCTGTAGAGAATATTTTAAAGACAAAGACATTTTAAATGGTTCTCAATGCCTATTTAATGTGGGCATATAGAGAAATGAATCAGTGTTGTTTAAAGTGTAGTTATTACCTATAGTTAATGGCAGACTCATTTCAGGAAACTTTAGGTTAAGTTTTGTTTTCTTAAATAATTGAATATAGTATCAATCTGCACATTGCTTTGAGATATTGTTTTCTTTATGCTCCATGGCTAGTCTTCAGTTTATTTATCATAAGATTCCTATAATATTCATCTAAGTTTCCTTCCACTTCAATCTGAGACATAATATAAAGTAGTATTAAGAGCATAGATATTTGTTTACATTTGAGCCCACTAATTCAAATCTTAACTCTTTTAATTTCTAGGTAAATGAGTTGGAAAAAATTACTCAACTATTCTGTTTGTCTTTCATAACGTTTACTCCCATCTTCCCTTCCCAATGACTTTTGTTGGTTACAAAATGTAATCCCAGTTGTTCTTATATTCTTTCAGTTTACTTACTATATAACCTGTCACTTGCTAAGTAACCAAACTAAGTATCATACTCTCCTCCACTGCTTAAGCCTATTCTAATAAACTTTTCTTCATGTAGTTTTCTTTACCTACATGTGGGTTTTTGGTAATTTCTCTTTTTCTTGTTAGCTTTTTTTATTTAGTAGATGCTATTTTTAGAGATGTTTTAGGTTCACAGCAAAATTAAGAAGATTATTTTTTTTTCTGTGAAAATGCCAGTCTTTATAAGTTGCATCTATCTGTTTAATTTCATGAAGTTCTTACTTGTGATATTACCCCTCATGTTACTTTATCTGCCACCACTCTAGTTAACTGCTGTGGATTATAGAATTTAAGTGAGCATTGTTCTAGTAGTACCTTAATAATTCTTTCTAGTAAGTACAGAAAATATGAGGCTAGATGAAATGTCTATTTTCCCCACACATCTTCATAGCTTAAGAATTTTTTTTTTCAAGAATAAAATGGAAGGATGAGCTCTATGAGGTATGTTATTCAATTTATTCACTGTGGCAGACTATCCTATTGCTACCTAGACATAGGGTAGGACTGTACTGCCTCACTTTGCTGAAGTTAAATATGGCTGTATCACATGACTTGACCAATAAAATGTGAACATAAGTTACATTATAACTTTCACCAAGAAGCATTAATTTCCCAGTTCTCCATTCCTTTCTTTTCCTCTGCCACTGCAATCATGGGAGCGTGTGTAGATACGGATGTTTAGTGCTACACAAGTCTATGAAGAAGTGTAATGGAGACTTCTTCAGTTTGAAAAAACTTCACATGAGAGATGAATAACTTTGGACTTTAAGCCATGGAAATTTAGTCCATGGAGAGACTAGTTGCTTCTGTAGCATAACCTAACATAGCCTAACTAACATAAATATGTAGATTTATCTGAACAACAACAACAAAACAGCATTTGTGTCATTTTACCTACTACTCTAACTGCCTCTTTAGATAAGGAGTTGATTAAATTTTTAGTTCACATTTACTCACTAATTCATTAAGTAAAGATTCATTTAGAGTTTATACAAAAACTGGACAAGTTGTTGGGGATAAAAATAATAAACTGGATAGGTATGACCCCTAACCTGATGTATCTGGCATTCTTGTGCAAAAGACATAAACAATAATAAATAAACAGACATAAACAAATAATAAATAAACAAAAATAATTTAACAAACAAAACAGTTATAAAATGTTATAAATGCTATAAAGGAAACAACAGTCTAATAATAAAAAACTTACTAGTTATGGTAATTGGAAAATGTCTGTGATGAACTTTTAAAAGCAACTGGAAGTACTAAAACATTCAGAAAGTCACCAAATCTACCCAGGGAGATGTTAGGGCTCAGAAAACGACCTAAGAAGACTTCAAATTTATACCTCAGACTTTTCCATAGCATAGAGGCAGAGTATATCAATCAAAAACAAAACAAAAACACAAACAACTTCTCCATTCTTTCCCCTCCTACCCACCCCCGCCCCCCCAAAAAAGTAAACTCTGGGAAAGCGGGATAATATGATTCTATGATTTAAATACATTAAATTTTTGTGTCCAGTTTTCAATAAAAGGATCACAGAGAATACAAACAGGAAAGTATGGCAAATTAAAAGAAGTCAACAGAAACTGTCCCTGAAAATGACCAATGCCAGACATAGTAGATAAGATTTTAAGGCAACTGCTTTAGGGATACTCAAAAAAGTAAAGGAAGATTGTAGAAAGGGTCAAAAAATAATGCACAAACAAAACAGAATGACTGATAAAGACAAACAAAACATAAAAAAGAAACAAAAAAATTGTGGAGCTGAAAAATGCAATAATTGAAGTGAAAAACTCACTAGAGGGATTAAAAGACAGATTATAGACCAAGTAGAAAAAAACCAATCAGTAAACTTGAAGACAGGACAATGGAAATCATTGTGACTGAGGAACAACAACAACAACAAAATGTGTGTGTGTGTGTGTGTGTGTGTGTGTATAAAATAAAATCAATGTTGGCAGAGCCTAAGGGGCCTCTGGGCCACATGAAATGGATCAATATAGTCATTGTGGGAGTTACATACGAAGAGCAAGAGGAAGAGGCAAAGAGAATACTTAGAAATAATAGCTGGAAACATTCAAAATTTGATGAAAGGCATGAATAAAACTTCCAAGGATCTCAACAAACTCCAGGTAAGATGAATTAAAAGAGACACACCTCAAGACACACTATAATCAAATTTTATAAGACAGACAAAGATGGAATCTTCAAAGCAGTAACAAATAAGTAACTTGTCACACACTAGAGGAACTTAAAAAGATTAGTGGTGTATTTCTCATCAGAAACTCTGAAGGCCAGACTTCAGTATGCCAGTACATTCAAAGAGCTTAAAAAAACAAAAACCTGTGAATAAAGAAATTAAGTGTAAGATATAAATAAATGGAACACATCCCATATTCATGGGTTGGAAGAGTTAATATTGTTAAGGTGTCGAGACTACTCAAAGTGATATACTGATCAAGCGAAATCTCTAGCAAAATTCCAATGATTTGTTTGTCAGAAATAGAAAAATCTAACCTAAAATTCATATGGAAACTCAAGCACCCTGACTAGCTAAAACAATCCTGAAAAAGAAGAATAAAGATGGAGGAATTACATTTGCTGATTTGAAAAACACTACAAAACTACAGTAATTAATACCCTGATACTGGCATAAAGACAGACATATAGACCAAAGCAATAAAATAAACAGCCCAGAAAATGAACCTTCACATGTATGGTCAAATGATGTTTGACAAAGGTGCCAAGACATTTCAATGAAGAAAGAACAGTCTTTTCAACAAATGTTGCTAGGAAAGCTGAACATCCACAGGCAGAAGAATGAAATTAGACGTTTATCTAACACCATGTATAAAATTAACTTAAGATGGATCAAAGATCTAAATGTAAAACCTCAAACTATATAACTCTTAGAAGAAAACATAGGACAAAAATTTCACAGCATTGATTTTGCAGTGATTTCTTGGATATTATACAAAAGGCACAAGTAACAAATGCAAAAACAGACAAACTGAACTTCATGAAAACTAAAATGTCCTGTATATCAAAGACTATCAAATGAGTAAAAAGGTAATGCACAACATGGGGTAAAATATTTGAAAATCATTTATATGATAAGGGAGTTAACATCCAGAATATACAGAGATTTCCTAATACCGAAAAAAAAATGAGTATGATTCAAAAATGGACAAAGAGCTTGAATACATATTTCTCAAAGAAGATATGCAAATGGTTAACAAGTATGTGAAAAGATGGTCAACATCACTGTTCATTCAGCTCAGTTCAGTCGCTCAGTCGTGTCCAACTCTTTACAACCCCATGAATCGTGGCACGCCAGGCCTCCCTGTCCATCACCAACTCCTGGAGTTTACTCAAACTCATGTCCATCCAGCCATCTCATCCTCTATTATCCCCTTCTCCTCCTGGCCCTACTCTCTCCCAGCATCAAGGTCTTTTCTAATGAGTCAGTTCTTTGCATCAGATGGCCAAAGTATTGAAGTTTCAGCTTCAATATCAGCCCTTCCAATGAATATTCAATACTGATCTCCTTTAGGATGGACTAGTTGGACCTTCTTGCAGTCCAAGGGACTCTCAAGAGTCTTCCCCAACACTACAGTTTGAAAGTATCAATTCTTCAGCACTCAGCTGTCTTTATAGTCCAACTCTCATACCCATACATGACACTGGAAAAACCATAGCTTTGACTAGACAGACCTTTGTTAGCAAAGTAATGTCTCTGCTTTTTTTGTATCCATGAAAGTGAAAGTGAAGTTGTGTCTGACTCTTTGCAACCCCATGGATTGTAGCCTACCAGGCTCCTCTATCTATGAGATTTTCCAGGTAAGAACACTGGAGTCGGTTGCCATTTCCTTCTTCAATGCATGAAAGTGAAAAGTGAAAGTGAAGCTGCTCAGTCGTGCCAACTCTTAGCGACCCCATGGACTGCAGCTTACCAGGCTCCTCTGTCCATGGGATTTTCCAGGCAAGAGTACTGGAGTGGGGTGCCATTGCCTTCTCCAGGAGATCTTCCCGACCCAGGGATTGAATCCGGGTCTCCCGCACTGTAGGCAGATGCTGTACCATCTGAGCCACCAGGGAAGTGCAATCATAGATTAAACCAAAACTGAAATTTCAATCCACTGTTGATTGAATCCATGGATGCAAAACCTGCAGATACAGTAGACTAACTATATTCATTACATTATGCCATTTTATATATGGGACTTGAACCTCCACCGATTTTAGTATTTGCAGAGACTCCTGATACCAAAGATACTGGGATGATCCTTGGGTGACTAGACATTCAAGGGAGTGTTTTTCACCCTTAAAAACAAAGGGAATTCTGACATACACAACATGGTTGAAACTTGAGGACAGTACACTAAGTGAAACAAGCCAGTCACAAGAAAATAAATAAATGAATACTGTATGACTTCACATGTGGTAATCACTCATTGAAGCTAAAAGTAGAATAATGGTTTTCAGCATCTGGAGATGGGGGGAGGAATGGTAATGGGAAGTTATTATTTAATGGGTATAGAGTTTTAGTTTTTATAAATGAAAAGACTTTTGATTATGAATCCATGTTTAATACCAAAACGGTACTATGTGTATTTTACCATAATTAAAAAGAAAGAAAGAAAAGATATCCTGGCCAGAAGGAGGGCCACTCAGAACTCTCTTTTGGCAGTTAGAATAAAAGAGTAGAATACAATTGGAGATGCTCCATCCTGGGGACAACATCTTAGAGAAAGTGAAAAAGAAAGAAAGAGTGGTTATTACTTCTAATATACAGTAGATTATATTAATTCATGTTGTAGCCTTTGCCTATTTGGGAGTTGGAGATAATTCACAATCACTCTATGAAATGATGACTATGATAATTAAATAGAGCGCGTTGTGACAGGGTTTAGTTAGGTCCTGTGTTTTTAAAATCATTTCGACAATCTCTGCCTTTTAATTAGCTAGTCCATTAACCTTTAAAATGGTTACTGTATGCTTGGTTTCTTCTCCCACTTTATTTTCTACTGTCTCCTTTGCTTTGTTGTTGCTGTTGTTCATTTGCTCTTTGGTTTCTCCTTGCCTGCTTTTTAAAACTTTAATTTAAAAACTGCCACTTCCCCTCCCTCTGCCCAGGCTTTTTAGTTTAATACACACATCAGTACCTTAAACACATTTGGGAAGAAAGTGGAACAGTGGGGAAGGACTCTGAATCCACACTGAAAATGCAGAGCTGTGTTTTAGTAACACCAATTTAAATTCCATTCTACTTTCTACACTAGCTTTTTTCACGCATGCTTATTTTCATTTTTAGTAGTTGCTACAGGGCTTATATATTTAAATTGTTTATATATCCTCTACAGTTAGTTTTGTATTAGTACATGTAAAACATAAAAATTATAAATGTGTCTTATTATACCGTACAACATAACCTAGTACATAAATAATACTGCCATGTACGTATATTCATCCTTTTTCTCACTTAGTATTTTAGAAAACATATCTATCCAGTTCCAGTTTACTGTAACTGGTACTTCTACAAAGGATTATTTAACATATTTTATAAATTTATTTCTTCAGTTGATAGGATATTGTTATAGGCTCCTCCTGGAGAATGGAAAGACTACCCACTCCAGTATTCTAACCTGGTGAATTCCATGGACAATGTAGGCCATGGGGTTGCAAAGAGTTGGACACAACTGACTTTCATTTTCACCTTCTTAAAAAAAAAAAGCCTATTTTGTTAGTCAGGATCCTCCAGAAAAACAGAATAAATATGAGATAGATACACAGATTCATAGATAGATATATACATACATACAGATGTATAGTATGCATGTTAAGTCACTTCCATCACGTCCAACTCTTTGTGACCCTATGGACTGTAGCCTGCCAGGGTGCCCTCCCATGGGATTCTCCAGGCAAGAATACTGGAGTAGGCTGCCATGCCCTGCTCAGTGTATAGTATACATACACACATATTTTAGAGTGTAAGTCCTAGTGTGCGAGCAGATCAATGTCCTTAAAAAAAAAAAGCCTATTTTGTTAGTCAGGATCCTCCAGAAAAACAGAATAAATATGAGATAGATACACAGATTCATAGATAGATATATACATACATACAGATGTATAGTATGCATGTTAAGTCACTTCCATCACGTCCAACTCTTTGTGACCCTATGGACTGTAGCCTGCCAGGGTGCCCTCCCATGGGATTCTCCAGGCAAGAATACTGGAGTAGGCTGCCATGCCCTGCTCAGTGTATAGTATACATACACACATATTTTAGAGTGTAAGTCCTAGTGTGCGAGCAGATCAATGTCCTAGTTCAAGTGGTCAGTCAGAGAAAGAGCCTGAATTCTCCTTCTCTTCATCTTTTTGTTCTGTTCAAGCAATCAATAAACTGGATGATGTCTTTCCACACTGGGGGCAGTTATCTGCTTTACTCGGTCTAGGTATACAAGCACTAACCCCTTAGTCCTAGCCACCTCTTTACAATCATAGACTGTAGCCCATTAGGCTCTTCTGCACATTCCTAGTTCAAGTGGTCAGTCAGAGAAAGAGCCTGAATTCTCCTTCTATTCATCTTTTTGTTCTGTTCAAGCAATCAATAAACTGGATGATGTCTTTCCACACTGGGGGCAGTTATCTGCTTTACTCGGTCTAGGTATACAAGCACTAACCCCTTAGTCCTAGCCACCTCTTTACAATCATAGACTGTAGCTCATTAGGCTCTTCTGCACATGAATTCTCCAGGCAAGAATACTGGAGTTGGTAGCCATTCGCTTCTCCAGGGGATCTTCCTGACCCAGAGTGAACCCAGTCTCTTGCATTACAGGCAGATTCTTTACCATCTGAGCTATCAGAGAGGCCTCTCACTCAATGTATTGATTCAAATACTAGTCTTCTCCAGAAACATCCTCACAGACATATTCAGAAATAGTGTTTAACCAAATATCTGGTCACCCCATCATCTACTCAAGCTGACACACAAAAATTAACTATCACATCAATGGTGCTAGGCTAAATATGCTTGTATGTATCTTCTTATGCATATGTATTAGTTACTAACGAGGGATACTCTTTAAAGTTGCTATGTGAAAGTCAGTGAATATCCTTCACTTTACTAACATGAACATGAATGTGAAGTCACTCAGTCGTGTCTGACTCTTTGTGACCCTGTAGTCTGTAGCCTACCAGGCTCCTCCGCCCATGGGATTTTCAAGGCAAGAATACTGGAGTGGGTTGCCATTTCTTTCTCTAGGAGATCTTCCTGACCCAGGGATTGAACCCAGGTCTCCCGCATTGTAGGCAGACTCTTTACCGGCTAAGCCACCAGGGAAGTCAGATTTACTAAATATTCCCAAATTGCTCTCTGAAGTGGTTAAATTATATGAGATTCTCATTAGCAACAAATGAAAGTTCTATCTCATTGTTCCACAAATTTGCCAGTCTTAACAGTCTCTTTAGTTTTTACTTTTCTGATGATTTATTAGAATAGGAGTAGGGCAGCAGTTTTCTCTAGGGTATTTCACTGCAGTAGGGTGATTATTGCCTAAAATTCTTCTGCTTTGCAAGGCTGCCCCTCTCCTATGGATTGACTATACAGCCCATGGAATTTTCCAGGCTGGAATACTGGAGTGGGTAGCCTATCCCTTCTCCAAGGGATCTTCCCAACCCAGCGATTGAACCCAGGTTTCCCACAATGCAGGCAGATCCTTTACTAGCTGAGCCACAAAGGAAGACAAAGAATACTGGAGAGGGTAGCCTATCCCTTCTCCAGCAGCTCTCCCTCACCCAGGAACTGAACCGGGGTCTCCTGCTTGGCAGGCGGATTCTTTACCAACCGAGCTATCAGGGAAGCCTAATCCTTTGGCTAAAGACAGTAAACTTTTTGTGGGGCTCTTTTTTAAAAATTGTCTGTACACACTGGCAAGTCTAGGTTGAAAGTTTCTTTCCTCAGTCCAAGATAAATGAGGCAAACAGAAAACTCTAGGAACATGCCACTGTATGATTCATCAGGTCCCAAAGTTCAGAGCTTCTCTCCTGTCTCTCCCTTTTCAGTTGTCTTATATGTATGTGCTTTTTTTTTTTAATTTTTTTAAATGCATTTATTTAATTTAATTGGAGGTTAATTACTTTACAGTATTAAGTGGTTTTTGCCATACACTGACATCAATCAGCCATGGGTGTATATGTGTCCCCCATCATGAACCCACCTCCCACATTGCTCCCCTTCACATCCCTCAGGGTCATCCCAGTGCACCAGCCCTGAGTGCCCTGTCTCATGCATGGGGCCTGGACTGGCGATCTGTTTCATATATGGTAGGTAATATACATGTTTCAATGCTATTCTCTCAAATCATCCCACCCTGGCCTTCTCTTAGTGTCCAAATACACAACTTTCAAGGTTTTAGTTGTTTTTAATGGAACAAATAGCAAGACCTGCATCTTCTGTTCTTTCATGATGAACTCTGCAATTGGTTTGTTGTGTGTTGTGAGAAACCCACCTGTGATTTTGAAGGAAATTACTTAGAATTTAATTACTAATTTAAAGAGTTATAGTTCTATGTTCTCCAAGGGCTTTATAATTTGCTGCCTAAGGTTCTTGTATATATTTTGTTAGATATGTTTCTTCATACATTTTATATTTTTACTGGTAGAATCTTATTTTCTAATTAGTTATTACTGATATACAGGAAAATGGTGATTTTACACTCATATCTCAGATCGTGTAACCTTGAATTTTCTATTGCTAATATTTCATCTGAAAATTCGCTTAAAGTCAATATGTGGGTTATCATATAATCTGCAAGTAAAAATTGCTTTGTCTCTTTCAATTTCTTCAAAGATATATATATATATATCTTTTTCTTACCTTATTGCATTTATATGATATCCAGTAATTGAAGAGATTTCTAGCTTATGAGATGTGTATAAGAGACAGGCTCAGTGTATAGTATACATACACACATATTTTAGAGTGTAAGTCCTAGTGTGCGAGCAGATCAATGTCCTAGTTCAAGTGGTCAGTCAGAGAAAGAGCCTGAATTCTCCTTCTCTTCATCTTTTTGTTCTGTTCAAGCAATCAATAAACTGGATGATGTCTTTCCACACTGGGGGCAGTTATCTGCTTTACTCGGTCTAGGTATACAAGCACTAACCCCTTAGTCCTAGCCACCTCTTTACAATCATAGACTGTAGC
>SJYC01138448.1:47-13364 GCA_006408675.1 Madoqua kirkii
TTACCAGAGTTATCAGGTTGATCAAATGTTAGTAATTGAAAATATGATAAATCTATATTATCTTCTGGCATTCTTATATGTATAGACTAGATAGCTTTATTTAGAGTGCTTTTTGTATACTTTTAATAGGTAAAATTAAGTTTTATATTGCAAAAGAAAACATATTTCTGTCTATAATTCTTAATACAGTGAATTATCAACATATTTTAATTCAATTCAACTTAACCAGATGTCAGCTAAGATCTTGACATTAAGATTGTGGTAGAAATTATTCAAATACAAAAATTTAATGTCTGAGAACTTTACAAGGTATCTGCTAATCTCTGGTGTTAAAGCACAGTTAAAGTCCTTCATCTGTACTAACAGGTACAGATATTATATTCTACCACCATGTCAAAATTAGAACAAAGCTCACCTTTATGCCTGACTGGACAAAAGAATTCATTACACCAAGAATTTTATAAATTAGTTTATGGGTTAAGATTACATCAAATTCCACACTGAATGCCACTGATGTGCAGAACAAATAACCATTCCTCTAATATTTTCTACCCTCTGGTGCAGAGTTATAGCATCTAGACCAAGGTCTTTCTGTGTCTCAGCACCTGTCCTATTTTAATATTCTAAAGTCATCTTTAAAAATGGTCACTTTTTCCATATAAAAAATGCATCATTTTGTACAGCAAATTAGTAACTGTTTTCAAATAACATAATATTTATAAACTTCTTACATGTGCATCTTTATCATTTCTCTAACAACAAGTTCAGTTTTGTGATAATTTCACAGTCACCTTTGATATTACTAGAATTAAACCTTTTTAACTTTAGTGAAACTTTATCATATCCAAAGAATGTTACTCACTAAAACCACACCATACATCATATTTTCAGAGCATGAACCCAGAGAAGAACATGGCAGAAAATCAATAATGTATGTAGCTTGATGCCTTTTCACATATTGATTTACATGTCATTTGTCTGCAATTATTGTTTAAATACAATTCACTTTGCCAATAGGATACTATTATCATTAATGCATGCAAGAATCAGGCTTACATTAAAATGGTTTAAACCCAAGCCCAATTTTCTTGTTGTTTTGATGATTTCACTTGGATTTTAAAGATTAACAGAAGTCAAATACATATACTTGAACACTGTAGTCATCCATGTTGAATATTATAATTCATCTGAGATCTTCTTGCTAATATTTACAATATAACATTGGCTAACACTCTTCCCTGACAAGCATAAAAGCGTGTTGTTGGCCTGAAGACCATTACTTATAGTTTTTGTCCATTGCATTGTTTGTATAGGGGATCCTGCAGCAATGATGCTAAGTATGATTTCCTACTCTGAAAAATAAACTTTTCACTTGTTTTGTGTAAAAGAAATTAAAGAGGAATCCCAAACCAAACCAAAGATCCCTTCCTCCATGATAATTGCCCTCAAATAATTCCATATGGGAGGCAGATGCTCATTCATTTTGCTAGGTTCTCTACCTTCAATCTGGAAACAGTAATCAGATGCAATTATTAGAATCCTGATTTTGGCCTTCCTACCCAAAGGTGAAACAGCCTAGAATCAGTGCTTCCAATTATACTGGGTGGCCCAGAAAATGGGCAGGCTGATTTATAGATAGCTGCACTTTGTTCTAACCCAAAGATCCCAGAGGAAAGGCCTGGAGGAGAAGCTGAATCTCCCTATCAAGGGGCTTTCAGCTCTGTCACTAGCTAAAGAATTAAACAGAAGGCTGCACCTGGAAAAAGATTTCTTTTTCTCTTACAGTATGGTCCATTCTTAAATCACTCTGACATTAATAGGAAAATTCCATAGGCACACTTGTATGTCCTTATTAAAGGATAGAAATTAAAGAAGAAGTGACAAGAAATCACCAAACCCACTACAGAGGAGATGCCCACAGGAATAACAGACTCAGTTCACATTTTAAGTAGTTCAGTCTGAAAAATTCAAAATGCAAATTCCTTTTAGGGAACTGGTATCAAAAGCAAGCTCAGTCACATATAATACATCCCATGCTGTTTTGATCAATTGAAATTATTCTTCCTATTTTGGGCTTCTTAAATCATTTGCTACAGAATTCTCTTCGACGATCTTAAAGATGGAGTCAATAAGAGTAAAACTTACACTTTTGTTGCTTTGCATATTGTTGGGTGGAAAGTAGAACCCTACCTGTTCTCCATTTCCATGAGAACCACCCTACACACATACACACCCACCCACACACACACACACACAATTTCTCCAAGGTACTTCATGGAAACTGACTTTTAAAACAACTCTGTGCCATTTTGTTTGGACATAGTGCAAAATCTACAACTGAATAATATAAAACCTATACCAAAATGGCACATCTCCCTTTTTTATTTTCAAAGACATCAACGATTTCCACATAAAGAAAGGAGGCAGAAAATGAAAAATGCTTTTTAGTGCATAGCATGAGAAGTTCCAAGTCTTTTTTGAAACCAATGATAAACAATCTCGGTGAAAGGCAAGTGAGAAATGCCTATATTCAAGTGAATATTTGCATGATTTTAAAGACCTTGGTTAGATTTCTGGTTTTGATGCAAAGCAAAATGCTACCTAAAAAGCCAGTATTCTGAAGAAAAAGCTTAGAGGGAGAAATAAGAAATTTACAATATCTGACTGGTATAGAAAGAAAGCATATAAAGGGAAGCTTCCATTCCACTGTAGAGATGTGATTTACTAGACTTAGAAGTCTAGAATTTAAAAAGAAAATAGTACAGGAAAAAATTTCACATTCCATCACCTCAATAGCCCTCCCTTCAATTTTTCCTTGATCTGAGTATCTGTCTACCATAGCAAATGGTGCAGAGGAGTGATGCTGAGCATTTAATGTATTTAAATAAAATTATACTATCCTGCAGACTTGCATTTATCATCCTTGTAAGGCAATAAAAATCTATCTTTCCTGAGAAAGAATGACACCTGTAAAACTGTTCCAGGCAGGGTAAAAATTTTGAAAGTGCAAAGTATTCACAAACCAGCAGACATCCAAAGAGGTAGATTCAGAAAGCAGTGTGAAATTTTTGTCTTGGAGTAAACTGCAGAATCTATAGATTCTCAACTACAAGTAAAAGAAAAGAAGCAAATTTAAAACTGCCATTTCTTCTGTTTTTGTATTTAAACAGAGAAGAAACTTCAGTATCATCATTAACAAGTAACATTTAGTATCATGATCTAGAAACACTAGTTGTAGATACCTGCCAAAGAGGGTGGAGGGTAGGAAAAGGATAATGTGTTGTTGAGTTCACTTGGAAATTTTGGTCAGATACGTACTCATCCCTACACAGGAGGCAGCTCAGAGACGTGAGGAGCTTGGTTTTTTATGTATCTGAAATAACTGAAGAACTAAGACAATTCATGTACTATTGGCATCAATTATCAAAGGAGCTCTCATAAAGGCAAAATACAGAGAAGTCACGGACATCTGAGAAGGCTTCACAGAGAAGAGAGACCCAAAATAACCTAAATGAGAAGTGGAATTTGAATCACTAAGTTGGAGGCAGAGGAGAATAAGTTCTAGATGGGAAAACAGCCCAAGACGGAAGGAACTAATATTGTCTACTTTGGGCCTGAGATTGGCCAGGATAGGTAATTACAGAAAATAGCTTGCTTTAATATTTGAGGAAAGATAAAGTTAAATAAGAATTATGGAGAATATTAGAATAAGTTGTTTAAATACTTTATACATAAAAACTATAACACAATGCAACTAGTTTATTAAATGTTTAGCATTACCTAATGTTATTCAAATAGCAACTTTAGGAACATAGGTAACAATATTAGTAAAATTAAGGCTTGAAGCAGTTGAATAATATTGATGACACATATAATTTTTAAAAGTCAGAATTAAAACCCAAGTTTGTTATTTCAAAGTATGCCCTTGACTGCTATATTTCATTGTGTCATTATAATTTGCTATAATACATATCTTTGGTCTTGAAAAATATTTCTGTAAGGAGGAATAAAACCCATTGCATTGATTGAGATCATGTTTGTATATTAGGAGAAGGCAATGGCACACCACTCCAGTATTCTTGCCTGGAAAATCCCATGGACGGAGGAGCCTGGTAGGCTGCAGTCCATGGGGTCGAGAAGAGTCAGACATGACTGAGCGACTTCACTTTCACTTTTCACTTTCATGAACTGGAGAAGGAAATAGGAACCCACTCCAGTGTTCTTGCCTGGAGAATCTCAGGGACCAGGGAGCCTGATATTAACCAGTGCTGAATACAAGAAGGAGGTATAAGAGACTGTAGAAGAGTTAGCTGGAGCTATAAGCAAGGAACAGCTCAAGTGGCAGCAGGTGCTATAAGCTAGGTCAAGAAGTCTGGACCTTATCCAGAGGATAATGGAGAAGCCACTGAAGCATATAAGTGTGTGGTTTAAAAACATGCTCTGGTTACAGATAATGGTTTGATGAAGATGGTGGTAAGGATACTACTGAGCAAGCTATAGAAAGAATCCAAGTTCAAGGTAATGGTGGCCTGACTTGAGAGGCAGAAATAATGGACCTTCGTACTTGAGTCAAATGATATCTAGTTTTGTGACTTGGACAATGGGAGGAGAGTAATTCTACTTACAGAGTTAGGGATCACAAAAGGATAGGGAGAAATGATCAGTTCATTTTTGGACTTGGTAAGTCTAAAGTACTTTTGTGATATTCAAGTAGAAATACCTAATGTGTGGAGATATGATAGAAGGGAGGTCTCATCTATATGTCAAGATCTGTGATTAATTAAAGCTATGAGAATAAGAAATATTATCCAAGGTGAATGTGTAGAGTAGAAAAGGAAGGGGGAATTAAGACAGAACCCTGAAAAACAACAAGCTTTCAGAAAACTGCAGAAGGGAAACAGAAAAAAAAGAAAAATGTTTCCTCCAGAGAGAAAATATACTCCTGTCTGTGGAGCACTTGAAACCAAAGGGGTGAGGGGGTTCAAGATGGAAGACATGGCAACCTGTGGCAAATGCTGATGAGAGCTCCAGTTTGACAGAGAAGACAAGCGAAGACTAAATCAGCAACTGAAGATTTTACTAGTTTTACATCCTAAAAATGATCAGAGGCCAAATTATAATGGATTGAGAGGTTATTTTTTTTAAGCCAGTGTATACAGACTAGGTTATAATTTCCAAAGATCAGTGTTGATGCCTAATTAAGTATCCATAGATCAGAAGCTAATGAAAAGCATTGTTTTTGTTTGATAAAGCTAAATTACTCTATTTTGTTATCCTAGAAAAATATCGTTCCAAATTTTTAGTACTAAAAAATACATTTTTTCATAAAGTGATGGTCATAGACAATAGTGTGTGCATGCTAAGTCACTTCAGTCGTGTCTGACTTTGTGCACCGCTATGGACTGTAACCTGCCAGGCTCCTTTGTCCATGGGATTCACCAGGTGAGACACTAGAGTGGGTTGCCATGCCCTCCTCCAGGGGATCTTCCTGACCCAGGGATTGAACCCAGGTCTCTTATGTTTCTTGCATTTGCAGACAGGTTCTTTTCCACTAGCACCACCTGAGAAGCCTAAAGATAGTAGTAGTCATTTTGAAATATATTGATAGTTGAATCTATGTGCTCTTCTGAATTCTGCAACCTACCATTGCTGCTGGATTTCAAGTGTTTGATTCTAAAGAAATGGGTGTCCTAAAGACTATCTCAGCATTCCTTGATGGGCAGAGGGAAGGTGGAATAAAGGAGAGTGCTACTTGTCTGGCAATGATATTTGCTTCTTTTTAAGTATAGGATATAGTTTTGAAGGGTCAGTAGAGAGGTATTTGCATTTTGTCTCTGGCAGTTTCATTATGTTGTCAATTATTACAGTGCAATGTTCTAATAGGAGTTTCATCGTGCATTCAAACTGGATAGAGGATTCATTTAGCTGCCACAACAAATTGAGCTCAGCAGGCTTCATTTCAGGAACTTCTGTGGTGTCAAGTGGTCAGTCCTTCAGTTTTAATTTCTAGATATATGAGATGCAAATTGCATGATCTTTTCTCCTCTGATAGTCAAAGCAAATGGCTCCAATTACATTCTAACATACCCTTAACTGGGAGGTAAATAACATTATCAGCTTGGGATGTGGTAGGATGAATCACAAAGAAAAGATTAATTATCTTGTAAAGGTATTGTATTATCTTAATTGTTCACATCACTCAAGCTTTTCTAATTAGAAAGGTAAATACCAGCCGAGGCAGTTTTTGCCCCTGCACAGTGAAAAAAAGGCTAAACATTTACATGAATTATACCTTCTCAAATATTTAAACTTGATAAGGCCAGCCTTCAGTTTATACTCATTTTCCTGTCATCAGACTTCCCAAAGGTCAACGGTATTTCTCTTATAAAAAGTGAAGGGATAACATTACACTATTAAATGATAAATATTTCAATGTATTGATGCTGCAAGCAAGCCTACCAATCCACACTACTCCAGCCACTATTGTTTAGTGGTTTCCAAAATTCAGCATGCTTTTCTCTACCCAATCTATTCCAAGAGTACTTTTAGCCCAGTGGTTTATTTGAAAACCCACAGGAGATTATACACAATCCCTCTGTTTTCTCCCTTCAAGCAGCAGCTGTCATTTCTTGTACAGAACGTTTCCCATTTCATCTTTCTGATTAATGCTTTGTCTCTGGATAAATTTAGTCCTTGATAAACAATCAGACTCCAATCCTGCCTCCCAGAACTCTAACCTCAGAGAAGTTAATTGGACTCTCTCATGAGTTGAGTCCCACCATATCCTAGACAGGCCTTGCTGACACTAGAATATCCTTACTATTATGAATATTTTTCTTGATAGAGCACCTAGGATATAGCAGGTACTGAGAAGTGATGCTCCCTTTAGACCCATTGCCTCCATTGTTGGTTTCTTTTCTTCATTTTGAAGCATATGGTCTAGTGCTCCAAGAACAAAGACTCTGGACCCATATGGGTCTGTATTTAAACCTCACTGTAAAATTAACCCTATAATCTTAGGGGGAATGTTTCATTTCTCTGTACCCCCTTCCTCTTCTGTAAAATGGCTTTAAAATAATACCAGTCTACTAGGGAGACTTTAAAGAATAAACGATACCATGGAATGTTGTCCACTTAGCTCAGACCTAGGTATATAAGTCCTCAGTAACTGTTGGCTCTTACTGTATTTTAGTACTGTAATTTACATCCTCTTTACTGAAACTCAGTTTGAAGTCAGTTTCTGAGGTCAGAATCAGAAGTGAAATATTCTGGTCATTTGAAAAGGTCATCTGAACTTTCTTGCATGCCAAATATTTCCCTGAGTTCTAATCCAGATGTTATCTCTCTCATTATTCCATCTCCAAAGTGGGATCCTTCCAGAGGTCTGATGGGCTTAACACACTGTTTCCACAGCTGCTGCACCACCTCACTGATCAGCAGCATTTCATTTAAGGCTGTTCTCTTTCCGACAGGAAGGCTTGAGGGAGATGATGACCTTAATGCCAGGAGGATTTTCCATGTGGGCACAGAGGACGAACACTGTGAGCATCTGGGCACAGCACAGAGAGCAGATTCTGAGGGTTGGGAAGCTCAGTGTTCAGTTAATGGGCCCTTGGGCTTGAGCACAGTGTACTGTTTAAGGAAAGAGAGGCTAATTCATCAGGAGCTCGATTTGTGACACAATCTTTCAGTCTCATCTACATTCACATGAGCAGGACATCTTAAACAGTGAGGGGACTACAGCAAACATGTAAGATTTTATGGGTATGATCTCTTTGTTTTCTCTAGCCAGTTGCCTGGAAGCCATAGATCCTTATTTACCATAACATGTTTTCTTCCTCTAGTGTATCCAACAATTTCTCCCTTCTCCCTAGAATTTATGTGAAGCTTCAATCACTTTATCTGTAATGACAGAATGTCTATCCAACCCGAATTATCTCATAAACCTACCTTGGTCTTCACTTACCCATTCCCTACTTGTGATAAAAATTAATAACTCTTTTGGAAACCAGGTAGTCTCTTAAGAAAATGCTTATTTCTGGTCATTTGCCCATGGTTCATTTTAAAATCAAATCTGAAGTACAGGAAATGGATGTTTCTAATCTAGTTACTGTGACTCTGAACAACTCACTTCATTTCTCTAAACCTTGGTTAACTCATCAGTAAAATGGAAAGTGTAACTTATACATGGTGCATAATTTGAGGACTACACAGAATCTTCTGTGTGAAGTCTTTGGTGTTGGCTTCCTAATCACTGTGCCTCATAGGAGTAGGCACAACCCTTAGATGTGATGTCAGAGAGAATGTTTCAAGAGACTGAGATTACCTGAAATGTGTCCCAATAGAGAAAGCAAGCACATCAAACTTTTCTCGGTCTTCAGTTTCTGTTTCCTAAGGTTTCTTTGTAAACTCCACTCTGAGGGTAGACTGGGTCAGCCTAGTTGGAAAAGTACTTGTGTGATTTATTGCTCCATATGGACTCTGACTAAATCAGTGAGAAAAGCAGTAATTCATCCATACTAAAATATTCTTCTAGTGTTTAGGCTCAAATTATAACTTGCACGGGCTTCCTGGGTGGCTTAGTGCTGAAGAGTCAGCCTGCCAATGCAGGAGTTGCAGAAGACACAAGTTTATTTACTCCCAGGTTGGAAAGATCCCCTGGAGTAGGAAATAGCAACCTACCTTAGTATTCTAGATGGAAAACTCCATGACAGAAGAGCCTGGTGGGCTACAGTTCAGCAGGTAACAAAGGGTCAGACACAACTGAGCGCACATGTACTAACCTATATGCATAGATCATATTTTCTCTTTGTGACCTCATTCTTAACCTTTATTCTACATTCTCTTCCAGATCTTTGCTAAAAAATGGATCAAGATATAGCTGTACCCAAACTATTTATTTCATCTGCTTGTGGTTTCCATTATATCACCATTTCCATGAGGTGGTATCCTATTCTCTGGCCAGTCAGGAATGAGGTATGCTTAGCCTGGGGGTTTCCCTGGTAACTCAGATGGTAAAAACTCTGCCTGCAATGTAGGATACCCGGATTTGATCCCTGGGTGCAGAAGATCCCCTGGACCATGGAGAAGGGAATGATAACTGACTCCAATGTTCTTGCCTGGAAAATTCCACAGACAGAAGAGTATGGTGAGTTACAGGGTTGCAAAGAGTTGGACACAACTTAGTGACTAATGCACACATGCTTAGCCTAGCTGTGCCAGGAATAAATAACTCTTAATCAAATTCTTGTTGCATTCTTGGGCTACACTTACTCTTACAGTTGAAAGAATGTGAAACATTCTGAAGTACCATGTCCATTCTCTTCTTGTTCAGCATCTTTCCCTCCTGAAGACTGTAAGGTTGGCACAAGCCCTTCCAAAATTATTATATCAACTTCTGAAGGTCCTATCACCACTCCAGTATTCTTGCCTGGAGAATCCCAGAGACAGGGGAGCCTGGTGGGCTGCCATCTATGGCATCATACAGAGTCAGACATGACTGAAGTGACCTAGCAGCAGCAGTAGCAACAGGTTCTATCATCTTATCTTTAATGCCTCTTTAATCTTTCAGAATATTCATTGGAAGGACTGAAGCTGAAGCTTCAACACTTTGGTCACCTAAATGCAAAGAGCTGACTCATTGGAAAAGACCTTGATGGTAGGAAAGATTGATGGCAGGAGGAGAAGGGGACGACAGAGGATGAGAAGGTTGGATGGCATCATAAACTCAATGGACATGAATTAGAGCAAGCTCCGGGAGTTGGTGAGGGACAGGGAGGCCTGGCATGTTACAGTCCATGAGACTGCAAAGACTTGGACACTACTGAACTGAACCTTTCTGTAAAACAGACTCATGCCATTAGAATTACTCACTCTACACTTAGCACAATGCCTGACACCCAGTATGCTTTCAATAAGGATAAAAGCATTACAATTACCATTCTGTTTCAGAAACTATCCTGGGTGTTGCCAATACCAAAGTGAATAATCACAGTTATTATCTGCAGAGAGTTCATCATCGTTTTAAATTTTTTGCTTACATTATGTTTCCATTAATGACTTAACTTTACCTTGAGAACCCTATGTTTTCTTTCCCAATTTCCCTCAGATGCAGTGAGCAGCAAATCACGATTCCTGGCTAGTGCTGTTGGATGATATCAATACTTATAACCAATGAACTGAGCTCCCACTGCAAAATTTCCTAAGAGCTTCATCTGATAATTCTCTTCTTAACTCAAAGGAGGTTAAATATCATTTGAAAAACAAGGAACTAATAAGAATCTAACATAAACTTTCAAACCAGAGAGTCCACAGGACTATGAGGATCAGGGACCCAGTTAGACAGTCATATTCCAATTAATAGGACCTTTGTTGCACTTGTCAGTATGAAGATAGCTATAGTTTGAAATAAATATTCAAGTGCTGCAGAGGCAATTGCTTGTATAAGAAATATTCTTTGAGACTTGAAAATTGACATCTTCTCATTCAAGATTAATAGCACTTAGCTTAGAAAAGTAAATATGACTCATTTTATTAATTTCATGAGATTGAAATCTTAAGAAAGAGGCATGCTTGCTCATTGCTTCAACCTCATTGTCTTACACATGCCCGACACAGAACCCAGGCTCAATAAAAATTCAGTGAAATAAATCCATTTTGCTACCAATTCACCACCTAGGAAAAAACTGGCAAGTGAAAGGAAATTTAAAAGCCGTAGCAAATTTATTTGCAAGATTAGAAAAAAGGCTGTTCTGAACACAATAGAAAATTTTAAGTGCCAATAAGAATAAATCCATACCATCATCCACTATAAATCCATATTTGTTGTTTATTTCTATTGATAGTTATTTTCCCCAAGTTTAGAGGTATTACTAATGAAAAGAAAGAACTGAAATGCTGACTTCTTAAGACTTCAAAAAGTTGAGGGAGTTACTTTGCCTTAGTTCTTTAAGTTAATGAAATCTTGTTCAAACCCATCCGCCAACCCTTCATTCAAATGTCACCTTCCTGATTGCTTTTGTTATGTGCCACTGAGTCATGGAGATTTCACGGCTGACTCATGTAGTGGCAAGGCGATAAATCATAACCACCAAATAACGTTAGAGAAATTACAAATAATAGACGGCATTTCAGAGGACTGCCTGTGGGAAACCAGGTATTTATTTTCACTTTGTACCCACTTCTAAATGGCCTGCATTCGGTAATGAGAGTTGTCAGAAAAGTCATAAGTTATTGTTAGCTCACTGCTGTTAAGGCACATAGGAAAGAGTTGCAAAAAGTAGATGATTTTGCTCCTTTGTTGTTCTAAAAATTTAAAACTGAAGTTGAGAAATAGAAATCTGAAGAGGAAGCAAAAACAATCCAACATTAAGACCTTTGGTGAGGAACACTAATTGCTGCCACTTTTTAAGGAATGCTTCCCATATTTTCTTCAGCAGAGTGGAAAAAAAAAAAAAGTATAAATACTGTATACAGATACTTTATATATAATAAAGTATAATACTTTAAGTAATACTTTATACATAATAAAGTATAAATACTTCATACATAAATCAGTTTGGACTCAGTTTATTTTAGCATCGTGTTGAGTTAGCCAAAAGTTCATCTGAGCTTTTCTAAACATTTTACAGAGAAACCCAAGTGAACTTTTTGACCAATCTAGTTATCACTATAGTCTGAGAATTATACATAGTTTCTGGAATAGCATTCCTGAACAAATGTTAGATACAAATACCAGTCAGCTTTTAAATGACTAATTAAGACTATTAACCAGTGTGTCTCTGATGAGCATTTGCTTTATAGGTCTCACATAGTAACTTAGCCCTTAGTCATAGTCTCTTCATCTGGGGCTTCCAAACTATTTCGTTAACACTGATAAAATCATCCTGCTATTTAAGGGGAAACGGTTGTGCCTTCCAAGCAAATTTGGTTAAAATTTAAAATTTATAAAATTCCAATATTTTATTTACTACCTTATAACTTGATGTGATGAATACAGTTAAATACCTCCAGTAACAAGAGGCAAAGGAATTTCAAGGAGAACAAATAAGTAGATTTGTGGGTCTTTACACCTTTATCCTCATGTCATTCCAGAGAGCTGGGCTTGTGTGTGGTTTAAAACAAAGAAAATTTGAGTTAACCATTGTTTTGTTTCTTTCTTTCTTTCTTTTTTACTTTGTTTATTGGCTTTTCCAAAAATTTGTTTGTTTTCTAACAAAAATTTTGGAAATCAAAAAAATGTGTGAAGGAATACTTTTTTAAAAAACTCATAGATCACCTGTACTGCAAATTTCATTATAAGAATATTAGGCAAGAAAAGTCAAAATAGAAAGCTTAAGATACAAACAATCTATGCCATCTCACCTGCAAAACTCACAACCCTCTGGGAAGGATGGAAGAAGAGGAGGAGGTGAGCTACTTACTATCTAAGAATATCTTAATTAAAGTCACTTGAAGCTTTTACAGGATATTACATTATCTCTCATGGATGCTTAGAGGAACACAGGTATATAGATATTCCCATTATCTTAAGAATTGTGCCAAGAAAGAAAAGCTGAGAAGGCATCTTCTTCAAAATTCTGAAGGGAAACTAGTCTTTAAGTAGGCACTTTTGGTGCACTATGCATTAAAGTGTTTTAATAGCATCCATTTATCATTTTAACAGCAAGCATTTACTAAAAGGTATATGACCAGATGCAAAGAAAAAAGGACATAATGTCTCCTGAGGCCTAAATTTTCAAAAGACAATGTGAAGACATGTCAGAAGTGGGAAATACTGCTCTTTTCTCTTAGTTTGCCTCAAGTGTGTGATTTTCAAGCCCCGGATCTACAGGTGACAAAACTTTTTGCTCTCAATAGTCTATTGTATGAGGAGATGATTGAAATAAAGCCCAATCACATCAGGTTAATTCAAGGTCACATTGGAAAGCTTTTGACTGTTAGCCATTATAACTGGTAAACATAGAAATGATAAGAACAGACACTGAAGAAAAATCAGAGCTTATTTACTGCTTTCACATATATTATCTGAGGTGGGTCTCCTAACAACCCTAAATATCTAGACCCTATCCACATTTGACACAAGCAATCCACAGAAAGCTAAGCTAACCTGTTGTCTTTGTTGGTGTATGGAACATGTTCAAGTGATCATGACCCAATCACCAAAATAATTTAAAAACCATGTCAAATTGTAGTCCCTCAAGAAACACTAAACGCTGGGCCATTCAGGTATGACTTAAATCAAATCCCTTATGATTATACAGTGGAAGTGAGAAATAGATTTAAGGGCCTAGATCTGATAGATAGAGTGCCTGATGA
>SJYC01138450.1:0-25733 GCA_006408675.1 Madoqua kirkii
CTTTCATGCATTGGAGAAGGAAATGGCAACCCACTCCAGTGTTCTTGCCTGGAGAATCCCAGGGATGAGGGAGCCTGGTGGGCTGCCATCTCTGGGGTCGCACAAAGTCGGACACGACTGAAGTGACTTAGCAGTAGCAGCAGGTTGGTCATAGCTTTTCTTCCAAGGAGCAAGCATCTTTTGATTCCATGGCTGCAGCCACCATCTGTAGTGATTTTGGAGCCCCCCAAAAATAAAGTCTCTCACTGCTTCCACTGTTTCCCCATCTATTTGCTGTGAAGTGATGGGACTGGATGCCATGATCTTAGCTTTCTGAATGTTAAGTTTTGAGCCAACTTTTTCACTCTCCTCTTTCACTTTCATCAAGAGGCTCTTATTGTTCTTTGCTTTCTGACATAAGGGTGGTGTTATCTGTATATCTGAGGTTATTGACATTTCTCCTGGCAATCTTGATGCCAGCTTTTGCTTCATCCAGCCCAGCGTTTCTCATGATGTACTCTGCATAGAAGTTAAATAAGCAGGGTGACAATATACAGCCTTGACGAACTCCTTTCCCGACTTGGAACTAGTCTGTTGTTTCATGTCCAGTTCTAACTGTTGCTTCTTGAACCTGCATATAGATTTCTCAGGAGGGAGGTCACATCGTCTGGTATTTCCATCGCTTTAAGAATTTTCCACAGTTTGTTGTGATCCACTCAGTCAAAGGCTTTGGTATAGTCAATAAAGCAGAAATAGACGTTTTTCTGGAACTCTCTTGCTTTTTCAATGATCCAACGGATGTTGGCAATTTGATCTCTGGTTCCTCTACCTTTTCTAAACCCAGTTTGAACATCTGAAAGTTCTTAGTTCATGTACTATTCAGCATTACTTTGCTAGAGCGTGAAATCAGTGCAATTGTATGGTAGTTTGAGCATTCTTTGGCATTGCCTTTCTTTGGGATTGGAATGAAAACTGACCTTTTCCAGTCCTGTGGCCACTGTTGAGTTTTCCAGATTTGCTGGCATATTGAGTGCAGCCCTTTCACAGGATCTTTTAGGATTTGAAATAACTTAACTGGAATTCCATCACCTCCACTAGCTTTGTTCATAGTGAGGCTTCCTAAGGCCCACTTGACTTTGCACCCCAGGATGTCTGGCTCTAGGTGTGTGACCACATCATCGTGGTTATCTGGGTCATGAAAATCTTTTTGGTATAGTTCTTCTGTGTATTCTTGCCACCTCTTCTTAATATCTTCTACTTCTGTTAGGTCCATACCATTTCTGTCATTTTTTGAGCCCATCTTTGCATGAAATGTTTCCTGGGTATCTCTAATTTTCTTGAAGAGATCTCAAGTCTTTCCCACTCTGTTGTTTTCCTCTATTTCTTTGCACTGAACACTGAGGAAGGTTTTCTTATCTCTCTTTGCTATTCTTTGGAACTCTGCATTCAGATGCTTATGTCTTTCCTTTTCTCTTTTGCCTTTAGCTTTTCTTCTTTTCTCAGCTATCTGTAAGACCACCTCAGAAAATCATTTTGTCTTTTTGCATTTCTTTGGAGGCTTCTACAGCCTGTGTTTTTGCTCTCGGAGCTTTTGTAATTGCAGATAACCTATTTGATGGTCCCTTGCTACATTCTGACCTTAGGCCAACTCATTTCTATGGAGTTAATAAGTGATACCATTTGGTGATACACAAGTGAACATAGCCTCTTATTAAAAGAAGACTCTCAAGACTGAAATGTCCTGAACATACAAAGAAGTACATTTCTTATTGTGTACTGAACATGCCATGTTAGAAATTAGAGATTTTAGGAGAAAGCTACATATGTAATCATACTTTGTAGGTTTTTTTTTTAACCTACTCAAAAGGCAAAATTTGAAAATATTTTTCTTCTCTTTTTCGTCATATTTGAGTTTCTGGCGAATCATAAGCATGAGTGCCCAAGGCAGCTTCCTCTGTCTGTGTCCCATGTGTTCCTCCACGGTTGTCCACTGCCTTTGGAAACTGGAGGTGACACAGCACTCAAGAATTATACTGACTCTTTGCCTGACTTTGGCATTAAAAAATGGTGCACAGCATCCTGTCCTGATCTTTGCCACTAAGATTTCAACTTACAAATCTCTGTTCTTCTTATGAAATGCCAGCATCAGGAGGAAAAAAATAGCAAAAGGAGGAAGCAGTACAGAGAGTAATTTATTCTATTCTCTAGTCTGACTATTTGGTGCTAAGAATGGAAAAATTTTAGAGAAGGAGAAGGAAGCTACCAGCATCAGAAGGATAAGCTTGGTTGTCTCAATTGTGGATACAGGAAATAAAAAAGAAACGTATGTTTCTGTTAAATAGTGTTAACTCAAATGTATAATTCACACATCCAGATGCAGCTGCAGCTTCTTGGCTGGAAAAAAGAAGTCAGAATGCATGAGTTGGGACAACGGAATGCCCAGGAATTTATAGCATACACATACATCCCTTCCATATTCCACTTCTACACCCAGAAACAGATGTGCTACCTCTCTGCAGTCCATGTTTTTAAACACAAATAAGAAAGCTGCCAGACAAAGACACAGACCCAAACGAAAAAGTCATTTCCCAGCAAGTGACGCAGCAATCTCGACTTTGACTTTGACTTTAGCTCCACAGCTGTGGTGAAACTCACATTACGGCTGCGGGAAGGAAATTGTTCCCAGGTGAGAAGCAAATTATCTGGCTTGGCACAGAAATGTTGCAAAGGCAAATTCCACCTGCTTTTCTCTAGGCAAGATATTTTTGCTCAGATATCTTCCTGCCACCTAGTCAAGCAGTTGCCCACTTGTCCAATTTACATCCTGATTCTGGAAATGACTCCAATTTTGTATCCTGTATACACATGGCATCTTTGTGTGAAAATATACAGGTAACTTAGGGCTGAATCCCACACCTTCTAAACCATTAAAGAGGGAGTTTTAAGAAACCTCAAATATGGATGTCTTGATTTATTGACTGATTGATTCATTCATTCCCTTTTTCATTCAAAAAATGTTTCCTGTCTGGTATCAAGCACTGTATCAAGCTCTGGGACTGTATCAGTGACAGACAAGCTCAGTGATATTGTCCTCACACAGGAAGACAATGAAAAAGTAAATGAGTTGATGAGACATTTATTCTTATTTATTTCACATTTAGCTGATATACAGTATATAAGAAAACACTGTTCTAAGGGCCTGTGATAAAAGAGATGAGGAAAAGCACATAACGACTTCTTCCCTAAAACACTGAGTTTTATGGGGGAGGCAAGCATTCAGACCCTATACTATAGCATTAGTCTTAATGATCTTTATGTTCTTTAATAAAGATACAGAGAGAAATGTTGGAATAAGACTAAGGAAAGAAAAGATAATCTGAAAATAACAGGAGAAAGCAGTTATGAAGAAGTACTGGGAAAAGTATCGATAATGATTATGATAGCAACTAATATTCCATCAGTGCTCACATCTTGTCATTCACTGTCATAGGTACCTTTAATCCTGTCACCCTAAGATTAGTATTCTCCTCTTCCCATTATATATACCCATACTGAGGTATAAAAATGGTGTTAAAAAATAAAAGATGGAAGGTAGAGAAAGAAAGCCATTCAAGGTCACAGATCCAGAATGTAAGGGCACTAGAGTCCATATCCTCAAATGCTGCTCAGTGTGGCCTATCACAGTAAAAGGAATTTTAACAGATAAGAAATAATAATCTAGTAGAAAACATAGCATAACCAAAGCCACAAAGGCTTCAAAGGTCCGAAATATGCTGGAGAAGAGTGAGTTGGACAATTGGGTAGATAATCTGAAATAGGAGGATTTAAAGGATTTAAGATTGGAAAGGGAGGAATCCATGTAGAAATTATGTATGTCATGAAAAGTCATTTTACTCTCTAGGCTGGCAATGAGTAATAATGAAAAGATATGAAGATAAAAGCACAAAAGATATGAAGATAAAACTCTTGAGAAGAGTTTTATATGATATATACTTACTATATCCTGATCCTTGTCCTAGGCACTTTAGGTATATTGTTTCTAATTCTCATAAAACGGTACAACCCTTAACACAACTTTGGAGATGAGAAAACTGAGACTGCGGATATACAGCAAGGCCAGAATTGGAAGCTACATAATTTAGACTAGTCCACTATTTCCTCTCATTTCTATGAATTCTATAAGGTGGTGCTAGTGGTAAATAAACTGCCTGCCGATGCAGGAGATGTAAGAGACCCAGGTTCAGTCCCTGGACAGGGAAGATCCCCTGGTGGAGGGTATGGCAACCCACTTCAGTACTCTTGCCTGGAGAACCCCATGGACAAAGGAACCTGGCGAGCTCTAGCCAATGTGGTCGCAAAGAGCTGAACACAACTGAAGAGACTTAGCACACATGCATGCAAGCTGTACTGGGGAGGTAAAGAGAAAGCTGAAAGGCTACAGAAGAGACAAACCACGGACCTATTACTCTATATCATGCTATTTATGAGTTTTTAAAGCTCATTATTAAATATCAATAGTGTACTTACATTGTACTTCAATTAAATTGCAATTTCAGTTTTGAAGCTACAGAAGCAGTTAGTTCAATTACTAACACTTTGAGGCCCTATGAATCTAGTAACATTATTCATTTATTTTTATGTTTAATATTATTTTAATGTTTACTGTTTGCCAGACTGTGTATTAGGGGAATACTGTGGGTGCTATAACACACATAATCTTTCTCATTGCCGAGTGTGCAGTATAATGAGGAAGACAGATAAAGATAACAACAATGGACATGGCATACCTGTGATAAATAGAAACAGAAACTGTTCCTCACAATACAGTCATCTAACTTGGTGGAAGATTAGGTTTAAAAGGGGAAGGAGGTGTGGGAGGGCGGCAAGAACGTATCTTGAAGAGGAGGAGTTAACAAGAGTATTCATGAGAAAGATGGAATAGACGACTTCCCTAGCTGTTCAGTGGTTAGGGCTCCATGCTTTGATTGTAGCAGGGCATGGGTTTGATCCCTGGTCAAGGGACTAAGATCCCTATGTGCCATACAGCATGGCTAAAAATTTTTTTTAAAGAACAATGAAGTTATCTATCAAGCATCAGCTAAGTAGAAATGAGAAGTTTCCCCTAATTGGAAAATCTCAATCCAGTGCTAGAGAATTGAACTCCCTGCTGCTACTCAAAGAAGCTTTAAGTGGCAGATTAAATGCCCAGGATACCAGCAGCATCTCTATGATCAACAGCAGTCAGTTAGTAATAGTACTCTATTACTATTCACTGGGTGGTAAAAGACTGGCAGGCTCAGCTCCACAATTCCAAGGCTAAGTTAAAGACGGTGGCTTAGGCTCCTTCAGTTCCTTCCTCCTGAACTGACCTTTCTGTGGCAGAGCTTACTAATCAGGTGTCTGCACCAAATGTTGCACCACCTGGCACTGGTGACTCAACAAAAGACCAAGAGGATCTTTGTTTTACTTATCATGGAGAAATGGTGCAGAGTGTAAGGTCTAAACATGATAGCACCTTTGATTCAAACAGAGTCTGGTTGAAAACAGTCTAAGAATTTTCTGCTTTCATCAAGTGACAGGTAAGAGCAAGCTGTCACATACAACATGGTCAGGAGTCTACCCAATCCAACAAGATGCCAGTAAACCTATCAGAGTTTCCAAAACCATCTGGATTTACCTTCATGGCAATGGCACCCCATTCCAGTACTCTTGCCTGGAAGATCCCATGGACGGAGGAGCCTGGGAGGCTGCAGCCCATGGGGTTATTAAGGGTAGGACATGGCTGAGCAACTTCACTTTCACTTTTCACTTTTGTACATTGGAGAAGGAAATGGCAACCCACTTCAGTGTTCTTGCCTGGAGAATCCCAGGGATGGCGGAGCCTGGTGGACTACCTTCTATGGGGTCACACAGAGTCAGACACGACTGAAGTGACTTAGTAGCAGCAGCAGCAGCAGCTACTGCGGAAAATGACATGTTAAGTCTAAGTAGTGAGTGAAAAAGAACAATACTGAATCATCAGCAACAGCTCTTTTATTAAAAAGGCTAAGCTAAGACACCTCACAACAATGCGCCCCACTGTTATGGAATACAGTTACAACCCTGAAAGGTGCTGTTTATACAGAGAGGATGACATTTTCATAGACAACATGACCTTCTTTCCCCTAAAGTCTTTGATTTATGCCAGCTGATTCATGCCAGGATGAAATTTAATTGGTGGGAAATATCATTGACACTCATACTTCTAAGGTTTCATATTGAATTCCACAACTGGATAAAGTTCAAGGAAAAATACATATTCACTCTGCCTGAACATTTTCTAGTTCCTATGCCTTTTTCTCTCTTTCCCCTGAAGATATGTTAAAAGATCTTTTCTTGGGTCCTGATGGCTGACCTCTAATTATCCATAGCTCTGATATTCCCACATGCTCCAGAAACTATTTAGATAATGTTACTGTTTGGGGGACACTTAGATTTGAAATCTTTTTAAGTGAATTCTTGGGAGAAAAGATGTAAATTGTAAACTAGGACCATGCCCAATGCTAGAGTAATAATAATAATAATTTAAAATTTTATTTTATATTTACTGAGTAAATATTTATATTTATTTTATATTTATGGAGACAATTACTGAGTACCTATTATGTATCAGCCACTATGTTAAGAGATATATAAATATGATCCTATTTATCTTATACAGAGTCCTATATAATAGGAGCCATTATATCTCTACTTAAGTGACTAAAAAAAATGAATATTAGAAAAGCTGACCAGCCTGCTGAAGGCCATACCTAGAAAGAAGAACTAAGCAACAGATCTTAGTTCAAATCAAGGTCTAACCTCAGCATTACTTGTTTTAATCAAATAACTACATCATTTCCATGTGCTAAGTGAATAGTCTCCCAAAGTCACTTTTAGTTTTATATATATTTAGATTATACATATGTTTATCTTCAATATGCATGTGTATATATATATATATATACATGTGTGTATAATATAAACTGTGCAGGCACACACACACACACACACACACACATACATAATATGACAGATGTGAGAGGTGGACAACAGAGAAGGCTGAGCACAGAAAAATTGATGTTTTCAAACTCTGGTGCTGGAGAAGACTCTCAGGAGTCCCTCAGAAAGCAAGAAGATCAAACCAGTCAATCTTAAAGAAATTAATCCTGAATATTCATTGGAACGACTGATGCTGAAGCTGATGCTCCAATATTTGGCCACCTGATCCAAACAACTGACTCACTGGAAAAGACCATGATGCTGGGAAAAATTGAAGGCGAAAGGAAAAGAGGGCAACAGAAGACGAGATGGTTGGATGGCATCACTGATTCAGTGGACATGAATTTGGGCAAACTTCGGGAGATGGTAAATGGACAGGGAAGGCTGGTGTGTTACAGTCCATGAGGTTGTGAAGAATCAGACACAGCTTGGTGACTGAACAACAATACATAGTATGAGAATCTTGTATTACGTTTCAGTTGCTTTGGTTTTATTTGTATAACAAAAATTAATGGCTTAAAATAATAGTCATGTTTATTTTGCTCATGAATCTGTAATCTGGGCAAAACCTAGTAGTGACAGTTTGTTTCTACTGCACAAATCACCTTCTTGGCTTAAAGGCAAGAAGCTGGAATTATCTCAAGACTCATCACTCTTATTTCTGACAGTGATCGGTGGACTGAGTTCTTAACTATGGCTGTTAGCAGAAACAATACACATGGCTTCTCCATGTGGAGAAGCCTAGCTTCGTACAACATGACTGCTGAGTTCTCGGGGCAAACATCCCAAGAGACAGAGAAAGATGCATTATATTTCATAGCCTGGCCACAGAAGTTTTACAGCCTTTTCTGCTACATTCTATTCACTGAGACACTCTCAATGGCCTTGCTGGATTCAAGAGGAGGAGAAAGACTCCCCTCTCTTGATGGAGAATGGCAAGGTTCTAGAAGAGCATGTGAGCCCAGAAATACTTGTTAGGCCATTTTTAATCCAATCCTCTTCAATATGTAACTCATATATAAGACTATATATTAATGAGTTACTCATAAAACCCATATTTATGAATATAACACAGAGTGTGTGTACGTGTGTAATGATGGATCCCGACATCTGAAAGTCTTCAATCTAGCTATGATGGGGAATGCAGAATTTAATAAGGCAACCTAGCAGAGACCAGTCAGAATTCAGCTACCATTAACTGCCATTCTTATTGAGTGCTTTTCTTCCGACACAGTTTTTCCTGGCCAACAGGGTCTCAGCCCTCCTACTGCAGATGCTATCTGTTTTTGTGTACATTTCACCTGCATTATGTGTACAATGTGCCAAATGGTTCTGGAAAATAAGGTTACAGAATAAAGGGGAAGAATAAACAAGGACTCAGACTGTGGTGTTAGATCTTGCTGGGAAATTTGGCTTCATTCTTACTATCTAAATAACCTTGGAAAAGTTGATCAACTTCTTTAAGTCTTCATTTTCTTATCCAGAAAATGGAAATATCATAGCACTCTTCATAGGGTTACTGAAATAACTTTCATAATTATTTTATGAAATAGTTTCTATAAAGTGATTGGGCAATACTCAGCATGTAGATGTCACAGAAAATTGCATCAAAGTGTGGTTTTTTTTAATGTAATACAAATGCTTGCTTTATGGTTTATAAGATCATGACTTAGCCCCTGTTCATCTCCCTGGCTTCACCTTGTACATACTCCACTGAGTCACTACTGTCTAAACCTATGACCTTCTTTCCATTTTGGAGAAAACTGTCCTAGCCTCAAGGCTCTTCTATTTGTTCTTCTCACTCCTCCTGGAAGATCCCTTCTTCAAAGCATTGTATAATTACTTCCTCCCCATCACTCAGAGCAACCTTCCCTGGTAGCTAAGAGGTTAAAGCATCTGCCTCTAATGTGGGAGACCTGGGTTCAATCCCTGAGTCAGGAAGATCCCCTGGAGAACGAAATGACAATCCTCCACTCCAGTATTCTTGTGTGGAGAATCCCATGGATGGAGGAGCCTGGTGGGCTACCCCCCATGGGGTCACAAAATGTTGACACGACTGAGTAACTTCACTTTCATCAATCAGATAATTTAACTCACCTCCTTAGAGAGATCTTTTCATGATCAGCCTCTTATTCAAAAAGTCCTTGTCCTTCCTAACAATTCTTTATCATGTTATCATATTTAAAATCTAATACTTTTGACTCATAATTTTCTTAACTATTGATTCATTAACTTTTCAATTATGTGGGTCTCCCCACAAAACTGTGAGCTGTGTTATACAGTGATCTTCTGTCTTATTATGGGCCAGAGGAATAGTCAGTCCTCAGGACATGTCTGATTGATGGATGAATGCATAAATATGTATGTGTGTCTCATAAAAGGGAAAGTTAAAAAATTACAAGATTTCAAACAAATAGCATAAAAAATTATATTTCTGTGTAAGGAATGAGACTGACATTTACCTGCTGTCCCTTGTTGGAGGGGTGTCACAGATAGGGAGGTAGGGGACTGCTTTTTGTTAGCTGGAGGGCGCACATCAGAGACCAATTTCCCCCATGCTGCAGTGAAATCGTAAGTCACCTTTATCTTTTTCCTTGATGCTCTTCATTCTTTCCCTCAGGCCTTGTGAGTATGTGACCTAGAGATTATCTCCCTTCCTTTCACTTCTGGTCTTTTGGATTTAACTCCAGGTATCTGGCTGCATGCCTCTAAATCAAGAAAATTTGCCTTCCTTTTTCAGGAAACAGTATTTCAAGATCTCAAAAAAAAAAAAACAAAAGAAGAAGAAGAAATCAAATGCACTGCACTGCACATGCAAATCATTCTTCCAAAAACAAAACAATTCTAAAAATTACCCAGGCTTGCACAAAAATAAATGTTAAATTCATTAGACTATTTTCACTTTTCTGGCCTTTCCATTGGAGGTATTTGGCAACTGAAAATTCATCAGTGTATAAATGAATTTATATGCTTGTTGTAAGAAGCTTCTAATTAGCCCATACAGTGAAGTGTAGAGAGTTTTCTATGGAACAAACTCTGGCTGAGGTTTAAAACCGAGGTCTGTCCTCTGAAATATGTGGACAGCTGCTATGCACTTAAAAAAAAAAAATAGAAAGGAAATAAGTTGTTAACTTGGGATTGTGGAGCAAAGCTTGACTGTATCTCTGGAACAGATGTTTGGGGTCTGCGACATTTTGCATGGAGTCATTAGAGACTTTGTATTCAAAGGCTCCTGGGGAGCTGTCTGACTGTTTTGTTTAATTAATAGATCTCTTTGCAACTCTAGAAGCAGAGGAGCCAAGGGACAAATAGAGGTGTGCAAGACTACTTTTCCACTTGAAAAAAACTTAACAGTTGCCCCAGGTAGCACTGGACTGGTCACCAGGCCTCTTGAGGTCTCAGTTTCCCTCTCCAGGTCTCAATTTCCCTGTCCTTAACTGAAGAGGATAGGAAGCCTTCCTTGTTTCACAGGGATGTGTCAGAGGACCTAAACTAATGAACTGAACCAAAACTGTTTGCTGACAACCCTATTTTAAAATCTTTTCTGCCTTCTTTTTCCTTATGATCATGATAAACTCAAGGCTATAATAATTGGAGGGATTAGAGCTATATGATTTGAGAAGGAAATAGCAACCTAATCCAGTATTCTTGCCTGGAGAGTCCCATGCACCGAGGAGCCTGGCCGGCTACAGTCCATGGGGTCGCAAAGAGTCAGACATGACTGAGTGACACACTCTCTTTCTCTCTCTCTCTCTCTCTCACACACACACACACACACACACAGAGCTATACTCCTATTAGGTTAATGGCGTTCAACAGTTTACCTTTTATAATTTATGTTCAATCATTCAATAACAGACAAATTTAATGTTGAGTAATTTCACAGCAGTTTCAAAAAATAATTGAGAACTCTACTCTCCTGTTCTCACCATCCACTCTTTTCTTCACAAGCTTGGACACATGGAGAACTGAGAGACTGAACATGAGCCACTTAATAGGGTGCTTTGCACATCAGCTAAAAAGGCACCTTTCTTCAGCTGATTTACAAAAGGATCGATGATGAGCAACATCACTAAGCTCCATGCCCCTAGCTTTGCAAAGTACCACTCCTCAGCTATTAGGAGGATATTGTTTTAATATTGACAGGGAAATCAAAAGGTTTCACTGAGTGGTGGTTACATGTTTTCTTCCTGCTGGAATATGATTTCTTAGTGTCCTTGGGAGGAGAGCAACACTTCCCTCTCCACACTCCCCACCCCACTGGAAAATATTTCCACTCTCCTTGCTTCCTCTGAGGAAGAGACTTCCTATTCACTTAGTTTAGTTCCCTTGTGACCTGAAGCCATTTCACCTATAGAAGACAGATGACTGCAATCCTCAGTCTTGAGCTTGAATTGCAATACAAACCAAATTAGATAAAATAAATCAATAATACCCTTGCAGGCCAAATTCACTTAAGTAACATTTACAGTACAATTGCCCACTTCATCCATATACCTTAATCCATTAACACTCTGCATCTGCCACCTGAATAAATATGTTGCTCCACCTGAATATAAATGAACTAGGATCCCATCATTATTTGTGTTGAGTGAAAGGTTAGCAAATTTCCATTTGTTTAAAAAAATAATTTTGAAACGAAGCAAAAAGCTGCTGAAACATGAAGCTCTAGGATTTTGCTTGAATGCATACTGCAATATCCTCAAAGCTCATTGATAGTTTAGAAGTTTATAATAACTCATTCATACTGCCTACATCATGAACCCCAAATGTAATATACAACCCAATACATTTGGATTTGGATTCTAACTTAGAAAGTAAACCTTAGATAAGGAACAAAAGACACACATGCTGAACTGTGACATGGAACACTTCGTGGTGGGTTTGCAAGATTACCAGGACCCCAAAGATGACTGCGGCTAAAACAGACTTAATTGAAAGACCATAGTTAAGTCCATTTTGTTCCAACTTCACACACACTACGAGTCAGTCACTCCCTCCAATTCCCAAACTAATGATGGAATGTAGAATATGACACTGTGGATAAAAGCCTCGTTTCATCATTAACTTGAACTTGGAAAGAGCTATCAGACAATTCCAACCAGTATCACGCCATAGTAGCATCAAAACTTGCTTTCTACAGGAAAGGTATGAAACATAGTTCCAAGGGTTTAGGAAACAGAATTTAAAAAAAAATAGTGAAGGTGTATTCTTAAGCAGATATATTTAAGTTCACTTCAGCCAAAGGAGTGACAAGACTGGTAGTGATGTACTCTCCACTGGATGTAATTTTCACAGTGTTCGGTACCTAAGGTTCTTAACCTTTGCCCCAACCCCAGTCTCTGTCACAGGCTGCCAAGGAAGACTACTCTCAGGCAACTTTTGTGTCATAACACAAAGGCCAAAGAAAAGCTTCAGTGTTAAGAAGCCTAGGTTCAAATATTGGCTATATTCTGAGTGACCATGGAGAAATCATTAAAACTTAATTAGGTTCATTTGTCACTGCATTTTTTTTAAAGACCTAATCCTTTTTTTAATTAATTACTATTGGAGTACAGCTGCTTTATAATGTTGTTTCTCTGTGTGTGTGTGCTTAGCCACTGAGTTGTGTCCAACTCTTTGCAACCCATGGACTGTAGCCTGCCAGGCTCCTCTATCCACGGGGATTCCCCAGGCAGGAATATTGGAGTGGACTGGTCCTCCAGGGGATCTTTCTAACCCAGGGATTGAACCCAGGTCTCCCACATTGCAGGTGGATTCTTTACTGTCTGAGCCACCAGGGAAGCCCAAGAATACCAGAGTGGGTAACCTATCCCTTCTCCAGGGGATCTTCCCAACCCAGGAATTGAACCAGGGTCTCCTGCATCACAGGTGGATTCTTTACCAGCTAGGCTACCAGGGAGGTAGTTTCTACTGTACAGCATGTTGGTTGGAATGTAAATTGATAGCAGTCATTATGGAGAACTCCATGGAGGTTCCTTAAGGAACTAAAGATAGAACTACTATAGGACCCAGCAATCTGACTACTAAGCACATACCCAAAGAAAACCATATTCCAGAAGACAATGCACCCCAATGTCTACTGCAGCACTATTCACAACAACCAGGACATGGAAGCAACCTAGATGTTCATCCACAGATAAAGAAAATGTGATACATAAAAAGACCGAATTCTTAAGGGTTACAGTGAGAATCAAATGAGGGATAAAGGGATGAGGACAAAAAGGAAGGGGTAAGAATGAATGAAAATTTAAGTAGAAGGCAGGTCTGCTTACCATTGCTTTAATGCAGATAGGCACAGAGTGGGAGGGAGACAGGCCATGGGAGATTTGAGTCTCTTGTTTCCTCAGGTATTCCAAATATACATGCCTCTTACACTATTATCCCAGCTCACCATGATGAGCATGATCCTCATATTTGAGCATATATGTTGTTCATGATGACCAGGGAACATGATCCAAGTATTTTATCTGATGCTCAATCAAAAGCAAGCAATCTGTTTCAACATTAGGAGAAAAACTGTGTTTTACTTGAAACAGTAGTATGTAACCCTGCAGCATAGCACCTACGTAAAAGATTTTTGGTAGTTAGTTGACCATACCTAATTTTCATCATATGTGATAACTTTAAAATTTTACCCAGAATAGCACAGAACCCTGCCGTCTAGGTCAGACCAAATTCTAAGTAGAGTACACCAGTGAGGTTCATGGATCAGAGCATACAAACTGCCACATATTGAGGATTAAAGTTTCTTCAAGACTACTAAGTGGGTATATTATAGCCTTGGGAAATGACTCTTCCATTTAACCCAGCTCTAAAGTTCTAAGATCTTAAAACTGAGTCACGGATTCAGTAGAGAAAGCCCATATTTCAGAGATAACTCATAGTACTTATCTAGTAAATTGTGTGGATAAACAGGGGAAAATTAGCTGCAGAGAGAGAAGAGAAAACATTTGTGCTACAGCCTAAACCACACGAAAACAATTTACAAAATGAGCATTTTAATAGACAAAGCAGAATGTTTTCACTGGTTAAAAATGCTGCAAAATGTTGGCAACAATAGTTTGCATCCAAATAGTCAAACCTAATTGTTTTTGAATGTAACATAATCGCGCCGTCATTGTGGAGCTTTAAGAAAAGCAAGGAAGGAATATAACATGAGTTCTCATGACATTAAAAATAAATAATTCGTGTAGAGCTATTATGTTAGAAGAAACACACACCCACCAACCCATTAGATTTCATTAGAGACAGACGCAAACTGTTAAATGTTTTGTTTTGCTTTGTTTCAGCTTTGAACTTCACAAAAGATAAAACTCATTTCTTTGGAGCATTTTCTACTCTGTTTCCTTAGAAGTAAGCTTTCAAAGTGGGTATTAAATCCATATGTAAAGTAAACATGGCATGCATAATTACTAGTAGCTGTTAATTCTATTAATCAGCTCTCAGTGGCATTTACAATACTGTCACAACCATCTACAATCAAAAGCAATGCCCAACAAACACTTTGAAATGTTGAAAGTCATGGACTTAAGTGCAAATTTACACTGTTAATGAAGGTATCTGGAAACTAGTCAGGAAACAAAGGAAGACATTCATAATAACCTGGATGAGAACCAACAGGAACCAACAACAAAGGAAAAATAAACAAATGTAAGTGACTTTCAAGAACTTTAAGATGATTCTCAGCTTTTACCTTTTCTGAGCCCTATTGCACACCTAACATTGAAGTGAGAAAAAATTAGGCACAGAGGCAAGTTATGGATCACACACTCTAGTGTAATCAAACTCTAGCAGTTACAGCAAGCACAAGATGTCAACTCTAACTACCTTATTGAATTCCCTAAATCTTGACTCACAAGATAGTCATATTAATTTGGTCATGACCAGATTCTAAGGGAAATCAGTCAGAGAATAAAGGATATCCAACAGGAATAAAATGAAATGCAAGTCAGTCTTGTTCGTAATATAAACACACAATCATTTGACCATAATGACCAACTTCCCTGGTTTGCTAGGGAATCCCCTGGTCTTAGCTCTGAGAGTGCTTCTGCTGCTGCTGCTGCTGCTAAGTCACTTCAGTTGTGTCTGACTCTGTGCAACCCCATAGACGGCAGCCCACTAGGCTCCCCTATCCCTGGGATTCTCCAGGCAAGAACACTGGAGTGGGTTGCCATTTCCTTCTCCAATGTATGAAAGTGAAAAGTGAAAGTGAAGTCGCTTAGTCATGTCTGACTCTTAGCTACCCCATGGACTGCAGCCCACCAGGCTCCTCCATCCATGGGATTTTCCAGGCAAGAGTACTGGAGTGGGTTGCCATTGCCTTCTCCTCTGAGAGTCCTACATCCTAGAAAACTTCAAATCCCAAGCAGACTGGGATAGTTGATGACCCTCCTATTTAATCTGAGCTTCTCATGACTGCTGACTTAACCACCTAAACTTAGTTTTGACTAAAATATAGAGAGAGCAGTGGTTCTCAGATTTACTCTGCATAAGGATCACCTTATGCAGGCTGTGTATTGTCACTCTGCTTATTTAACTTGCATGCAGAGTACATCATGTGAAATGTTGGGCTGGATGAAACTCAAGCTGAAATCAAGATTGCTGGGAAACTCTTACACTGTTGGTGGGAATGCAAACTAGTACAGCCACTATGGAAAACAGTGTGGCGATTCCTTAAAAAATTGCAAATAGAACTGCCTTATGACCCAGCAATCCCACTGCTGGGCATACACACTGAGGAAACCAGAATTGAAAGAGACACATGTACCCCAATGTTCATTGCAGCATTGTTTATAATAGCCAAGACATGGAAACAACCTAGATGTCCATCAGCTGATGAATGGATAAGAAAGTTGTGGGACATATACACAATGGAGTATTACTCAGCCCTTAAAAAGAATAAATTTGACTCAGTTCTAATGAGATGGATGAAACTGGAGCCGATTATACAGAGTGAAGTAAGCCAGAAAGAAAAACACCAATACAGTATACTGACACATATATATGGAATTTAGAAAGATAGTAATGAGGACCCTGTATGTGAGACAACAAAAGAGACACAGATGTATAGAACAGACTTTTGGCCTCTGAGCGAGAGGGAGAGGGTGGGATGATTTGGGAGAATGGCACTGAAACATGTATACTAACATATAAGAAATGAAGTGCCAGTCTATGTTCAATACAGGATACAGGATGCTTGGGGCTGGTATACAGGATGAACCGGGGAGATGGTGTGGGGTTGGAGGTGGGAGGGGGCTTCGGCATTGGGAGATCATGTACACCTGTGGCTGATTCATGTCAATGTATGGCAAAACCAATACAGTATTGTAAAGTAGAATAAAGTATTTTAAAAATTAAAAAATAAATAAATAAATAAAATGTGATACTACTGGGAAAAAAAAATTGCTGGGAAAAATATCAATAACCTCAGATTTGCAGATAACACCACCCTAATGGCAGAAAGCAAAGAGGAACTAAGTTTCTCAATGAGGGTGAAAGAGAAGAATGAAAAGCTAACTTAAAACTCAATATTAAAGAAACTAAGGTCGTGGCATCTGGTCCCATCACTTCATGGCAAATAGATGTGGAAACAATGGAAAAGTGACAGACTATTTCCTTGGGCTCCAAAATCACTGCAGAGGGTGACTGCAGCCAAGAAGTTAAAATATGCTTTCTCCCTGGAAGCTGTGACCAACCTAGACAGCATATTAAAAAGCAGAGACATCAGTTTGTCCACAGATGTCTGTAGGGTCAAAGCTATGGTTTTTGCAGTAGTCATGTATAGATGTAAGAGTTGGATGATTAAAAAAAGCTGAGCACTGAAGAACTGCTGCTTTTGAACTGTGGTACTAGAAAAGATTCTTGAGAGTCCTTTGGACAGCAAAGAGATCAAACCACTCAATGCTAAAGGAAGTCAACCCTGAATATTCACTGAAAGGACTGATTCGAAAGCTGAAGCTCTTATACTTTGGCCACCTGACATGAAGGGCCAACTCACTGGAAAAGTTCCTGATGCTGGGAAAGATTGAGGGCAGGAGGAGAAGGGGGCGACAGAGGCTGAGATGTTTGGATGGTATCACTGACCCAACAGACATGAGTTTGAGCAAACCCTGGGGGATAATAAAGGACAGGGAAGCCTGGTGTGCTGCAGTCCATAGGGTCACAAAGAGTTGAACATGACTGAGCAACTGAACAACAAAGGATAACCTGGAAAGCTATTAATACACAGTGTCCTGGGTCCCATCCCTTGGATTCTGATTTGATAAATTGAAGTGGGGCCAATGAAGCTGTATTTCTATGAAGCTCACAGCCAATAGGAATGCTTCTGGTTCAGTACCATATTTTGAGTAACACTGGTTCAAACTTCATTTACCCCTTTCATTTCCCAATGTTGCTTCCTATGTCTTTGAGTTCAGTTCTCAAGAGTACTTAAACATGAACAGATATATAGGTCTTTTAGAAGGAGAAATACCTCATCTTGGCAGAAATGATGCGAGTGTAACAGATGGAAAACGTATCCAATAATCTGAGCATTTATAGAATGTTAAAAGATGTAATTGTTTTATTTATATGAATTTCATCAATTTTTCCCATTGTAAAACCTTGGGGGAAAAAGTGAAAGTCCTAGTCACTCAGTCATATCCGAGTCTTTGTGACCCCTTGGACTGCCCACAAGGCTCCTCTGTCTATGGAATTCTCCAGGCAAGAATACTGGACTGGGTAGTCACTCTCTTTTACAAAGGATCTTTCTGACCCAGGCATTAAACCCAGGTTTCCTACATTGCATGTGGATTCTTTCCCATCTAAGCCATGAATATCATCAATTATTCCCACTGTAAAGCCTTACCAAAATTCACTTAAGGGATTAATAGAAATAATAGGAAAACAGAGATAAGTCTTGGTTATAACCACTGCGAATATGCTGCTGTAAAACTAGTACAATCACTAACTATTTGAAGAAGCTCGGCAAGAATTTGTAAGGAAAACCTCAACTAAATCATATTGGAAGGTCAATGATTCTCCAACAACAACTAGGTGTCCAACAATTAAATTCTGACACCAAGGGTCCAGAGTTAGTGCACACCCAACAGGTTAAGGACTCATTCCCACAAAACTGCCCCCTCTTCATATGCCAGGGGCCAACTACACTTGTAACCAACCATCTATAAATCTGGGGCATTCCTGTGACTCTTTGCTCAGGTTCTGAAATTGCTAGAATGAGCCACAGATACAGGAAAATATTATACTCTCATTTACTGGTTTATAAAAGATGCAAATCTGAAGTGGCCAAATAGAAAAGATGGTTGAGACAAGTTACAGGGTGTAGGCATGCAGAGCTTCCACATCCTCTCCAGCAAGCCACGCTCCCAGCCATGTAACATGATTATATGAAATTATATTCAAGAATCAGCTATACTGTCAATATGTTTCAAAGAATGAATACAAATGGAAAGGAATTCTGAGATGACAAACGACTTTCCTTCTCAGAACTGCAAGCCCTTTTAATGAACCATACACCTCAGATTGGGCACTGTAACCCCTAACATTGCACACAGACCAATAAGGGAAAAACAGTACCAATGGCAACCCACTCCAGTACTTTTGCCTGGGAGCCTGGCAGGCTCCAATCCACAGGGTTACAGGAGTCTGACAAGGCTGAGCAACTAAACGACAACAATCTTTAGTTGTGGCCTGACTATGCCAAAGCCTTTGACTGCATGGATCACAATAAACTATGGAAAATTCTGAAGGAGATGGGAATACCAGACCACTTGACCTGCCTCTTGGGAAACCTATATGCAGGTCAGGAAGCAACAGGTAGAACTGGACATGGAACAGACTGGTTCCAAATAGGAAAAGGAGTATGTCAAGCTGTATGTTGTCACCCTGCTTATTTAACTTATATGCAGAGTACATCATGAGAAACGTTGGGCTAGAAGAAGCACAAGCTGGAATCAAGAATCTCAGGAGAAATATCAATAACCTCAGATATGCAGATGACACCACCCTTATGGCAGAAAGTGAAGAGGAACTAAAAAGCCTCTTGAGGAAAGTGAAAGAGGAAAATGAAAAAGTTGGCTTAAAGCTCAGCATTCAGAAAATGAAGATCATGGCATCCAGTCCCATTATTTCATGGGAAAAGGATGGGGAAACAGTGTCAGACTATTTTTGGGGTCTCCAAAATCACTGCAGATGGTGACTGCAGCCATGAAATTAAAAGATGCTTACTCCTTGGAAGGAAAGTTATGACCAACCAAGACAGTATATTCAAAAGCAGAGATGTTACTTTGCCAATAAAGGTCCATCTACTCAAGGCTATGGTTTTTCTAGTAGTCATGTATGAATGTGAGAGTTGTACTGTGAAGAAGGCTGAGCACCAAAGAATTGATGCTTTTGAACTGTGGTGTGGGAGAAGACTCTTGAGAGTTCCTTGGACTTCAAGGAGATCCAACCAGTCCATTCTGAAGGAGATCAGCCCTGGGTGTTCTTTGGAAGGAATGACACTAAAGCTGAAACTCCAGTACTTTGGCCACATCATGCGAAGAGCTGACTCATTGGAAAAGACTCTGATGCTGGGAGGGAATGAGGGCAGGTGGAGAAGGGGACAACAGAGAATGAGATGGCTGGATGGCATCACTGACTCGATGGACGTGAGTCTGAGTGCACTCCAGGAGTTGGTGATGGACAGGGAGGCCTGGCATGCTGTGATTCATGGGGTCACAAAGAGTCAGACACGACTGGGCGACTGAACTGAACTGAACAGATTTCCTTCCTAAATCTACTTATCTGCTTTGGTGAAAGAAGATGCCTTACTGTAAAAATAATCAGAACTGAAGTATTTACCAACCTAGCAGCTTGTCAAACACTATCACAGAGGGAGTTTTATTGAAATGTCATTGTGTAGATATATCCAATTGAATCATCGGCCATTTGTGCATGAGCTTCATCACCAGGCCTGGTCTGGGGGCACAAGATCCTGAAAGTTCGAACACTCTGGTCACTTGTTTCCTGGTGGGCAGCACCATTCTGAAGTTACCAGAGCACACACCCCCTGCTCCCTGCCTCTGTTCAAGAATCATGTCATTAGTGTACAAAAGAGTGAATTCAAGCATTTTAGGAGCTATGCTAGGAACCTGTAACAAAGACAATAAACTTATCTTTTTATACTACAGCAAAAAATTGTTTTAAATTTATCTCATTCAAAAGCTACAAGTCATGAGAGGAAAGGCAGTCTTTTGTCAGATACTCAGTTCTGTCTTTAGGGCCCATGACCATAGCTTGAACCAAAGACCATGACTGTCCACAGCAATGTCACAGGGTTATTAGGCTCAGCCTACTCTCGGAACTGTGCTAAACAAGCAGTGGATACACTTTATAGAGACTTCTCAAAAGCCAAAGCTGAAACTAAAAGAAATTCCCAGGATAAATCCATTTAACTATAGAATATCATACAGTAAATTAAAATACAATTTTAATTTACTGAATGCTGAATGTGTTATTTGTTTAAAGATAATCTACATAAATTCAACATATTTTTATAAATGATAACACTCATAAAGAGCCTCCAACTTATTCATTTGCCATTTCTCATGTAATAAATTATAAAAGCAATGTATAAGCACTCAGACTCTCATACACTATCCAGTTTTCATTGGCTATATATGGAGATAAACCCCTGGTGTTTCCTCTTAAGCTGAAAATACCACCTTATCTCTTGTCATAGTTATAATTTTTATCCCCATTAACATAAATTTCCAAAGTTTTCTCCAAGTTATATATTACATATTATTTATTCAGTGTTTCCCATAGTACTGGCCTATACTATGTAATTTACTTTAATTATTACTGTTCATCCTCACCAGGGCCAAGACTTAAAGTGAGATAAGTGAAGCTTTCACCTTGGGTTCAAAATCTGAAGAGCCATCAAAAACTTAGTAATCAAGACTAATAATATTTTAATGTAACATTTCTTAAAAGTGAATATTAATGAAAGATTCATGATAAACAAAATGTTAAAATTTTAAATAAAGACTAGATCAGCATTCTTGATTTTTTTTTGTCCCTCAGTTTATAATGTGGTTCATCACTCTTATTGATTCCTCACAACAACTCTACAAGTTACAAAATAGGGTCTTTCTCACTTTATGTACCTTGTCCAAGATCACACAGTTGGTTAACAGAAAAACCAGTGTATCTGACTTCAAAACTCTTCCACTATGCTGCTGCAGCACCTGTCAGTATTTAGTCAATGCTTTTTATGTGTGCAATGTTAGGGGTTACAGTGCCCAGTCTGAGGTGTATGGTTCATTAGAAGGGCTTGCAGTTCTCATTTAAAGCTGTTTTAATCATATTTCATGACAGTGAAAGGATATAGATTATAGTCAGGCCAAGTGAAGAGACACATGGGGCAGAGTCCCAGAAATTCCCAAATGTGGAGCTTGTAACTAATCTCTCCCAGTGAAGTTATGGACAGATTGACCTCTCCCAGCAATGATATGTGACAATATGCAAATGGTATTGTTAACCATTTTTCACTAGACCACATGTCAGCACCATGAGCAGGAGAGAAGCAGGGTATGAATTAGACTACAGACAGCTCTTTCTGGAAGAGAAGCTATGTCCTAAGGGACATGATTACATGAAATTCTACTTAGGATTCAGCTATATTGTCTATATACTCAGGAGAATGAATACATATGGAAAGGAATTCTAAGCTGGCAAATGACTACCTTAGTTTCAGAGCTGCCAACAGCAAAGAGAGTACCTAATCTTTAGGAATCTAATTTCGTTTCTAAATCTACCTTTCTGTTTTGGTGAAAAAAGATGCTCTAACTGTAAAAAAGAATCAGAACTGAGGTAGAGAGATCAAAGAAGATGAATACACATCTGTATATTATTCATAAATAGTATCTGTCTTGTTCCATGACCCTTAATATATTTCCTTTGGAAGTGTAGAACATTATCCCTGTTGTCCTAGCCTAGTAATTATAAGAGTGCCTAAAAGGTGGGAAGTATACTGCTGGGGTATGAGACAGTTTTAGATGTTATTGGGTTGGCTAAACCCTTCATAAATTACAGCCTTCTTGTGGCAAAGGGGGTTGGGTAACTCAATGAAGCTATGAGCCATACCATGCAGGGCCACCCAAGTTGGACAGGTCATAGTGAAGAACTATGACAATACATGGTCCATTGGAGGAGAGAATGGCAAACCACTCCACCACTCCAGTATTCTTGCCAAGAGAACACCATGGACCGCATGAAAAGGCAAAATGATATGACACCAGGAGATGAGCCAAAAATTTCATTCAGGTAAGATCTTACAGGAAAACTCAAACGAACTTTTTAGCCAATTCCGTACATAAACAAATAGGTTTTTTGTTTTACTGAGTGTGTACTCAATCTTGTCTGACTCTGCAGCCCCATGAGCTATAGCCCACCAGGCTCCTCTGTCCATGGAATTTTCTAAGCAAGAATACTGGAGCAGTAGTGCCATTTCCTACTCCAAGGGATCTTCTCGACTCAGGGATCGAACTGAAATCTCCTACATCAACTTGCACAGGCAACCGGATTCTTTACCACTGTGCCACCTTGGAAAACCCAGTTTATTTTAATAACCATGTTTTATTCAGTGTTTATTAGAAAGTTTTATTATAAATATATTAGAAACATGCTAGGGAAATTATGTAAGCTTTTAAAAATTATAAACCTAAAGATATCAAGTAACTAAAAAATCTAACAGGAGAGGTCATATCAGTACATGACAAAAGGAAGGAAGGAAAAGAAAATAATTGAAGCTTAGGAAACCATGGATTAGTTAGATATAGATTTTATCCTATCTTTCTACGTGAAAAAAGGATTTAAATACTACAGACTGTCAGAAAATCAGTTTTTGAAGGGCAAATCTAGCCATGTTCAGTTTAGGTTTTATTGAATTAAAACTTTCTAAATTGAGGAATTTCTAAGAGGGCAGGGTGGGGAGTGGGGAAGGCAGCATTCTTTCTAACCAAATTCAGAAAATCTGATCATCCTGAAGTGTTTTTAATCCTGAACTGACTAAGTGATGAAATGTTCTTTGGCCTAAGTTTCATCTAGTGCTAACCATTATTACCCAGTGTTGTAACTCACCTTCCCTGGGCCCTGTGGTTGTCTCTCTGATCTAGAAAATCCAAAGATGAGCTGAGCTGGAAGCAGGGGAGCTGGGGGAGGGTACCCATCCTCCAAGGATCCTCTCCCACCTCAGTCTGACTTTGAGAAAGCTATTCCTCCTCCCTGTACCTCACTTTCACCATTTGGGAAGGATGGGATGGTGACAGGAATGAGTTCCTGTCTGCTGGCACCCTGAAACTCCTGAAATGAGAAGAGGAGGAGGTAAAGGGACAGCAGGGCTTCTGGCGGAGCCTGTGATCACAGGAATGAAGAGAGCAGGTGGCTAGTTGATGGAATGCAGGGCCCATTCTGAATATGGAGGACGTTAGGGGCTGTACCTGGAACTCCCACACTCCTGTGTGGTAATAGAGCTCAACAAGATTAAAATGAATGAGCAAATGTTGAACTGGGGGGTGGAGGGAGTATGCGTAAAACCATTTCTTGGATTTTTCTTTTTTTTCCTTTTCTTTTTTGGTTTACTTATGTGTTTAAAATGTACTAGGAAAAAAGCATTATTGGAGATGACTGGATTTTAAGATTCATAAACAGGAAGTGTGCAATAGCATCGTGACATCGTCACTAGTTATAGAGGCTTTAGAACTGGAAAGGTCTGGTCCTCAGTCCATTACTTCCTATGTGACACTGAGGAAATAATCTCTCAGTTTCCTTGGTGTGAAGTGAGTACAGTAATAGTAACAACTTTCTGCTTTATTTGAGAGAATTAAATGAGATAATGCAGTGAAGCATATAATACCTGACACATAATTCTGCCTCTGTTATATTGTTATTATTAGTTTAATTTAACCTCTCAAAGTTGCATTTCCTCATCTCTAAAATGATAGCAATAACTATCAATACTTCATTATGTTCCTGTGAGAAGCAAAAGAGATAATGCAGGTGAATTATCTGTAAACTCTAGTCACTCGGGAGCCTTTTCTGCCCCTTGGAGCTTTACACAAAATTGGCTTGAATGTTCTGAACTTCAAAATGTGTATGCTATCAGTGTTTACTAACACACACACACACACACATGAGTTTCAGCAAATTTCACATCTTTACTTTCTCAACGCTCCCTTATCTCTAGGCCTGAGTTTTCATGGGCATCTGCCAAAATCCCCACATCAAATCTGGACACAAAGCTCTGTTCCCATTCTATTCTCCTAAGAGGAGCCTCAAACATTCACACACTTAGAGCTTTACTGAAGAATCATAAGATGTACTCTTATTATTGTGCTCCCCTGGCTTCTTTCTGCCACACGCCACCAGTGTCTGGATTCCCAATGCCTGTCTGACCACATGCCATCCCCCCATCACACAGAGCTGACCAGGAAAGGCAGTCTAATGTCTATACTGTGACTGTTTTTAACAGTATTCTCCCTCCCTCTTCCCCCCAAATATCTTTCTTTGTAAACGAAAAAGCACCAAGTAATTCCAAAGCATCAGGACATACAAATTATGAGTAAGTTGGAATTTTAATCCCAAATCAATTCAGGATATATTTATCAATGCTCATTCTATGCCATAGACGGTGCTGGTTTCTAAGAACGCAATGACTAAAGCATATTTCCTGCTTCCAGAGAGCTAGCAGCCAGGTACAGAAAGAGCCAGAAAAAAAAATGGCATCAGGACAGCTTCATCAGTGAATAGCCAGGGATAGGAGGAGCAATAAAACAATAGGGGATGGAGCCCCCACCTTTGGAGAAGGTGAAAAAGGCACAGCAGGGTATGGAAAAGAAAGATAACCTCAAAAAAGAAAAAAAAAAAAAGATAAATGGAAGCTCACTGTAGGAAAAACCAGTGTGAAGGGACAAAAAATTTAGAAGCAAAGTTATATTAGGGGAACAGAAAATAATTATTTTGGTTACAGTCCACTTGAGGCATTAAGTTTGGATATCTATTCCAACAAATAAATACTTCTAAAAATAAACAAAATTGATAAAGCCTACATAAATACTATTTAGATTAAAAATAATGTTCAAATCTAGTTCAGAGTTACTAACTGAAGTTAAAGCAAGTCCCCAAAACTGAGGCTTATTCTCACAATATCTTGCAGTAGATTGGACGAATAATTACATGAACTTAATAAATTTAGAAGCAAAGTTATATTAGGGGAACAGAAAATAATTATTTTGGTTACAGTCCACTTGAGGCATTAAGTTTGGATATCTATTCCAACAAATAAATACTTCTAAAAATAAACAAAATTGATAAAGCCTACATAAATACTATTTAGATTAAAAATAATGTTCAAATCTAGTTCAGAGTTACTAACTGAAGTTAAAGCAAGTCCCCAAAACTGAGGCTTATTCTCACAATATCTTGCAGTAGATTGGACGAATAATTACATGAACTTAATGAACTCGATATCTGCAGAGGTGATACATAAAATATGTGCTACTCAAAAGCATGACTCTTTTATACTTTGTGCAGAAACCACAATATATAGGGCTTTAGAAGGCACATGTGGATGTAGTCTTGGATGCTAAGTTCAGTTCAGTTGCTCAGTCATGTCTGACTCTTTGCAACCCCATGAACCGCAGCACACCAGGCCTGCCTGTCCATCACCAAGTCCTGGAGTCCACTCA
>SJYC01138451.1:0-16134 GCA_006408675.1 Madoqua kirkii
TCACTTCCACTGTATAGTCATAAGGGATTTGATTTAGGTCATACCTGAATGGTCTAGTATGAGAGATAAAACAAAAATATATTCATTGTCACACTATGCCTTTTGTGGGCAATTTTTCTAGTCTCTGTCATTATAAGTTACTCATTTCAAAGAAAATAGAATTTTACAGTTGGGACTAAAAGTTCCATTTCAAAATTAGTGAAGAGAATATAAATATCATAAAGAGAGGAAAGAGAGCATGAAGTTGGAGGTTATAAAGGTCCAAAAAGAACCAAATGTATCAACACAGAGCTCAGAGAAGACCCTCATAAGAAAGAGTACAGGTTTCTTGTACAGCGCTGGAGAGATGAGCAATGTCACATGTTTCTATTGCATAAGATCACTTCTCTTTCTTAATTATTGCTAATATAATTTGGCTTGAAAACAAGTCTCGACATGCTTGAATCCCAGGATTAATTCATGCCAAAATAATCAAAGGAATGGCCTCTAGTCTTTAGACCTCCCTGGCCTAATATGCCCAGTCTTACTTCTTTCATTCAAGCTTGGGTCCAGTTATCTTAATTTTCCTTCCAGTGCATCCATATCAACTGAGTGATGAGCATTTATTTAAAATGGCTTTCATTCATACTGTAAGAGTAGTTGAATACATTTGAAATACCCTAATTAGGAATCCATACTCCAAGTGTTTCACTAACAGTTGTATAGACTCCAGAGGTGGTGGCATTAGTGTTTTAAAAACCACTGTATCGATTTGCTATAGTGTTCACTAGTTAGCACAGAGGATATTAAAAATCAGTTTCCATTGTGGAAAAGCCACAAAAGTGGCTTTGTGATCAAAACCTTCTTGAAAATTATTGCTGATGAGCTCAATGCTTTAATGCCTTTTGATCATTACTACGGAACTATAAGGGACTATTACTACAGAACCATAATAGACACTCCTATGAGAGAGTCTGTTTCCCCTCAAAATGGAAGAATCTATGGCCTGATCAGAGAAGGCAATGGCACCCCACTCCAGTATTCTTGCCTGGAATATCCCATGGTCAGAGGAGCCTGGTAGGCTGCAGTCCATGGGTCGCAAAGAGTTGGACACGACTGAGTGACTTCACTTTCACTTTCATGCATTGGAGAAGGAAACGGCAACCCACTTCAGTGTTCTTGCCTGGAGAATCCCAGGGACAGGGGAGCTTGGTGGGCTGCCATCTCTGGGGTTGCACAGAGTCGGGCGCAACTGAAGTGACTTAGCAGTAGCATGGCCTGATCCAACCAGTAGTTTTGTTAATCCTGACAGGTGTTCCTGGAAATGAATCTTTTATACAAGAGGAATTTTTTAGAAGGTCTATAAGGATAGAAAGTGTTTCCTGAGCATAAGGAACAGACTGCATGTACCTAGTTATTCATGTTTGATTATGTGCCAAGTTTTCACTTGAGACTAGATCTCATTGAAACATTACACTTGAGAGTTTTGCTGGACTAGGTGAAGACATAGTTCCCACTTACCTCTAACTGTTGGAAGTGATCAATATGTACAAAAAGAACTGAACTAATTATGAAATCTAAATGACCTTTGCCTGGGCTCTAGAAATTCCAGCCTCTATAGATACACATTATTGAAAGCATCACTTAACTAAAATCCTGCCACTTTAGTACTATGGTAACCTTATTCCCCAGGTAAGATTTGGCAACACCTGCATATATTTTGGTTGTCCCAATTGGATGCAGGGTTATGACTAGCATCTATCCATTCGGTAGAAGGCAGGCATCCAGCTGGACTCAAAACTGCCAGGAGAAATATACCAACAACCTCAGATATACAGATGATACCATTCTAATGGCAGACAGTGAAGAGGAACTAAAGAGCCTCTTGATGAGGGTGAAAGAGGACAGTGAAAAAGTTGGCTTAAAACTTAACATTCAAGTTACCAAGATTCTAGTATCTGGTCCCATCAATGCATGGCAAATAGAAGGGAAAAAAGTGGAAGCAGTGACAGATTTTTCTTTCCTTGGGCTCCATAATCAATGCAGATGGTGAATGCAGTCATGAAATTTGAAGACATTTGCTCCTTGACAGAAAGCTATGACAAACCTAAACAGAGATACCACTTTGTTGACAAAGATCCATATTGTCAAAATGATGGCTTTTCCAGTAGTCATGTATGGATGTGAGATCTGGACCATAAAGAAGGCTGAGCACCAAAGAACTGATAATTTTAAACTGTAGTGTTGGAGAAGACTCTTCAGAGTCCCTTGGACTGCAAGGAGATCCAACCAGTCCATCCTAAAGTAGATCAGTCCTGAATATTCATCGGAAGGACTGATGCTGAAGCTCCAGTATTTTGGCCACCTGATACGAAGAGCCGACTCACTGGAAAAGACCCTGATGCTGAGAAAGATTGAGGGCAGGAGGGGAAGGGGACAAGAGAGGATGAGACAGTTAGATAGCATCAGTGACTCAATGAACCTGAGCAAACTCCAGGAGACAGTAAAGAACAGGGGTGCCTGGCATGCTGCAGTCCATGGAGTTGCAAAGAGTCAGACCCAATGTAGCAGCTGAACAACAACAATGCTGCTAAACAACCTCCAACAAAGAACTATCCAATCCCAAATGTCAACAGTGCTGATGTTGTGCAATCCTGTAATAATGATATAGTTGTAAACGATATATAATTCAGTGACTACAGTTGAGAACACTGTACTATATAATTGAAATTTGCTAGGAGATGTTCTCATCATTCTCTCCCCCATCAAGATAAATATATGAGGTGATGGATGTGTTAATCAAGTAGACAGAGGGAATGTTTTCACAAAAGGAAAAAAAGATACTATGGTGAGACCCAGACCCTGAAAATTGCTGAAACCCTATCCTCCAATTCTTTTTCAAAACAGGCAATTTCTCTATTTCCTTTCAAAATATTCTCACCATCCTATCCTAAGTTCTCCATTCCCTCTCAATAAAAATCTAGGTGAGGGACCTTTTTCATGAGAAGAGCTCATGAAAAAAAAAATGGACCAGTTCATAAAATACATAAACTTGTTCATTCCTGGTACAGCAAACGAGCCCTGAACTGAAACCATGCTGCTGCTGCTGCTGCTGCTGCTACTGAAACCATGAAGACCTTCCAAAAGGGACGGTATGTGAGCACAGATGGGAATATTTGCATCCTAGTTTTTAGATGCTTGAAATACTGAGAGCATATTAAGCATTAATATCTCAATAAACTAGCTGTCCTCATCACTGAAGAACCAAAAATTCAGTGCAAATGTTTTGAGCATTGACATTACATTTTCTTTGCTCTTATTTTTGTCTAGAAGGCAGGAGAGGCAAGTGTGGTAGTGATATGTAATAATGTCAACCGTAATAATAGAGGTGATAATAATAAAGATGATGAAAGCTATTTACTGCTCATGAAGAATTTCTTACAAGCTGGGCACTGTGCTACAAATATACTTTATGTTACATTTTTTTATATCTGTTTTATTAGAATTGCAATTCCCATCTTGCAGATGGAGTTACGAAAGCCAAAGGAAAGGATTTAGGCTACGTTCACACTGATAATTAATGAAAGAGGTAGGGTTCAAATCCAGGGTTCAAATCCAGTTCACAAATCTCTGATATACATACTCAAAATTCATTCAACAAAAATATTAAGTATTTACCATATTGGGGGCTACCCAGGTGGCTCAGTAGTAAAGAATCTGCCTGTCAATACCAGTGACATGAGTTTAATTTCTGGGTTGGGAAGATCCCTTAGAGAAGGAAATAGCAACTCATTCCAGCATTCTTGCCTGGGAAATCCCATGGGCAGAGAAGCCTGGTGGCCTCAAGTCCACACAGTCACAAAAGTGTCATACAACAACAAAGCATTTATTTGGGATGCTTGAGATAAATCGAAAAGGACAGACATCTCTTAACCTCTAAGTTATACTACCACTAGTATGAAAATTTCAGCTATAGTCTTGCAGTAAACTGTTTTCTTTGCCTATAACTGGATTTGATTCTCAATTTTTTTTTTTCATTCTACAGGCTTGTCATCCTTTGGTTCTATTCAAGTCAGATGTCATTGTTAGAAGATTCTTGCTCAGCCAAACATAAACATTAGAACAGAGTAAAAATCTTTCTGATTTTCTCAGCCTATTAAATAATAAAGCTTTGAGGAGACTTTCATAAACTAGAGCACAAGTTCTCGGAAGTAGAGACTTGGAGAGGAAATCATTTACTGGAGGCAAAATTCTCTTTTAAAGTCTATATGAGGATCTTATTGACATCCAGGATTCTTTAATCATGAAAGATTTTTTTTTTTTTTTTAACTATTGGCAGACCCAGTATTACCATTCTGACCCATGCAAAAATTCTCTTTGTTCTTAGTAGCTGAGGGTGTGTGATTGGAGATTAGCCAGAGGAAGGACCATTGAATCAAACTTTTCAGAGAGGAGGAAGAAGATTTTCATAAACACTGGTTTTATCTCATGGCAACGGGCTCACCAGCCATGGAACTGTAAACACTAATCCATTTTATCCATCAGCAAATGTGACAGTGTCACAGAATTGTCATAGAAAAATGTGAAAGAGTTTCCATTTTGAAAGAGATGAAGGAGGGATTCAGGGCCCAAAGAACACAACAAATCTTGGTCCACATGGGGATGTAACCTACAGCCATCCAAACAGTATGTTCACATCTGGAAAAATGAAAGCTCCCAGGAAGGGACTACTGTACATGGTTAAACTGCTAAACAAGGCTCTCTCACTACTGATCTGTGACCTACCAGCTAGGTCACTTAAGACAAGTTACTTACTTGACAATTTTGCAACTTAATTTTTCTCACCCATAAAAGAAAAATATTACTAGTTCTTACTTTGGAAGATAAAAATGAAATAATGTACCTAAAACACTCAGCAGAATTTCTGACACATTCTAACAACAAATTTAAGGTACTGCTACTGTTAGTTGACCTTCTCATTAATTTAGATAAATGCATTCAACAAATGTTGTGAAATATAAAATCAGAATTTTTCCTGCAAATAGTTTTCCCTGTAAAACATTAGAAAAGATGCTTTATTTTCCAATGGCCTTTCAAAATCTAAGAAGCTGGAATTATCAGAAGCATTTGGATTATAGAAGGAAATTTCAAATCCCCTAGAATACACATGTAGGTTTGCCACAGCAAAATCTGTAATGCCTTAATCATTAAACTAGTCCCTTATCTTTACTCTGAAATAGTTTCTCACTTTTCAGGGGTTTTTTTGTTTTCTTCATAAGGGTATTCTAAATTTGAAGAAAGAAATTCATAGTTTTACATATGAAATATTCAGGAAAGATGTTAAAACTAGGAAAGTAAAGAATGCTCTCTATCAAAATGTTTTATGTTCTGTAAGGGAATAAGGATACTTACTCATGAAATATAGGAGAAAAAGTTGGTTACTAAATAATGCTCCAGTGGACTATGACATGAGACAGATCATTAAATTGAGATTTAAACTGGAAAATATCAAAGGAAGCAATGAAAATTAACTTAGACGGTCCAGAAAGTAAAGCTGAAAAGGCAAGGAAATGAAATGTACAGAGGAAATAGAAAACCACAATATGAAGGACTGCTCCTGTGGATATTAGCATGGTGGAAACCGAGCTCCTAAGTGCTTTATCGATAAGTAGACCTATCATTAATCTTTTGTGACAAGTCACTTTGGAGTAACCAAATTGTGATGGTCCCAAGCCCTGAATATCCTGCATTATCCTCAGGATTGAAGATGACTTCTATATACAGTAATTACTGTATCATGTTTCTCCACTGCAGTAAATTTTAGCAGAAATGGCTTTCAAAAGCTGTCTTAATAAAAAGTGATTTAGGAAAAAAAAGTAAGTGTCCAACCCCAGTTCTTTCTTTCTCACAGTGTTCACCTAGATATATTTGATTTTGAATTTCTTTTTAGAGGCACAGACCTCCTATGTCATTTAAAGTTAAAATAAGAAATGGGAGGTTGTAGTTGGTTGAGGGTTCTAACAGAAACCTCCCAGCCCTTGAATCATATAATTAGTGCTGTTTACACATCTTCTATGAATTTTGATTTATGACATGTAAGAAGTTCATGAGAGAGACTTCAGGAAGGGGTTAAAATCAAAGTTGGACAAATAAAATATAAACAATGGGAGAAAACCCAGAATTTATAGTATATGAGAAAGCTTTTCTTAGCAAATGAAGTACAGAGGGCCTTCCTGTTTGCTGCAATAATTATAGAAGCTTACAGAAAGATGACAAGTGGGAAACAACAACAACAACAACAAAAGAAATCAGCACCCCCGACTCCCACAATGTACTCTTTTCTCATTAGTTGTTTAATAGCTGGGCCAGGAAGGCAAACTCTAGAACCACTCCCTGTATTTTATCTCAACTCTAGTTTTTATCGGTGTGGCCTTAGGCAGATCATTTAGCTTCTTTGAGTGTCAGTTACACCATCTGCTACATGTAGATAATAATAGTACTCATTTTATTTAGGGTTTTGAGAATTAAAATAGTTAAGGGAGAAATGCTTAGCAAGTGTCTGTCATACAGTAAATGCCCGTTGAGGGTAGGAATTTGTTGGAGGTTGAATGGTGGACCCTCAAAAAACATATCCTGCTCTCAATTGTAAGGCTCGGAGAACCACACTCTGAAAAGGACACTCAGGGACAGCCTCTAGTGGACTGAAAAAGTTTATTATCCAATTGTGTAGTTTTATAATTTTCAGGGAATAGAGCATAAGGCTGACTTGCACATAGTCATTCCACATAAACATTAACGCATTCAAGCATAAAATACAGTTCCCACCACCCAAGCCATAGCATAGCTTTGGCAAAACTCTAAAGGGAGTCTTGTTATGAAACAACAGTCCTTGGTCTCAGAAACAGGTGGTCAGAAGGAAGCCTTCGAACGCCTCAAGGCCGGGCATACTGACCCTTCGTCATCCGTTCCCAGCCTTGGGCACTCAGTGAATGCTCATAACCCTTTGTTATGCTCGTCCCAGCTTCCAACCTTCGTCATGAGAGGAGTAAATACATTTTCAGTATTTGCTTAAAGCCTTCCAGCTCCTCCATATCAATGTTGTAAATGTGACAGTATTTGCGAACTGTCTTCCAGATATAAGTTAGTCTCTAAACAAAATAAAGTATCCTTATAAAAGGCAAAAGAGGGGAAGACAAGGTAAAGACGGAGGCAGAAGTTGGAGTAATGTAGCTCCAAGTCAGTGGATGTTAGGGCCACCAGAAACTAGGAAAAGACAAGGCAGAATTCTCGCTTACAGCGTGTCCGAGGGAACATCTTTTGACACCTTGAATTCAGACATCTGAATTTAAGTTCCTCCAGAACTGTAAGACAATTAATTTCTGTTTTTGGAAGCTACACAGTGACTATTTGGTTATAGCAACCTAAGGAAACTAATATATAGTTATTTGTAACAGCTTTTATTAATCCATATATTCTACAATTCCATTTAAAGTGTGTAATTCAATAAGGGTATATTTGGAGGTATATTATATTATCCATTTTCTATATTAGGGAATAAGGATACTTACTCATGAAATATAGGAGAAAAAGTTGGTTACTAAATAATGCTCCAGTGGACTATGACATGAGACAGATCATTAAATTGAGATTTAAACTGGAAAATATCAAAGGAAGCAATGAAAATTAACTTAGACGGTCCAGAAAGTAAAGCTGAAAAGGCAAGGAAATGAAATGTACAGAGGAAATAGAAAACCACAATATGAAGGACTGCTCCTGTGGATATTAGCATGGTGGAAACCGAGCTCCTAAGTGCTTTATCGATAAGTAGACCTATCATTAATCTTTTGTGACAAGTCACTTTGGAGTAACCAAATTGTGATGGTCCCAAGCCCTGAATATCCTGCATTATCCTCAGGATTGAAGATGACTTCTATATACAGTAATTACTGTATCATGTTTCTCCACTGCAGTAAATTTTAGCAGAAATGGCTTTCAAAAGCTGTCTTAATAAAAAGTGATTTAGGAAAAAAAAGTAAGTGTCCAACCCCAGTTCTTTCTTTCTCACAGTGTTCACCTAGATATATTTGATTTTGAATTTCTTTTTAGAGGCACAGACCTCCTATGTCATTTAAAGTTAAAATAAGAAATGGGAGGTTGTAGTTGGTTGAGGGTTCTAACAGAAACCTCCCAGCCCTTGAATCATATAATTAGTGCTGTTTACACATCTTCTATGAATTTTGATTTATGACATGTAAGAAGTTCATGAGAGAGACTTCAGGAAGGGGTTAAAATCAAAGTTGGACAAATAAAATATAAACAATGGGAGAAAACCCAGAATTTATAGTATATGAGAAAGCTTTTCTTAGCAAATGAAGTACAGAGGGCCTTCCTGTTTGCTGCAATAATTATAGAAGCTTACAGAAAGATGACAAGTGGGAAACAACAACAACAACAACAAAAGAAATCAGCACCCCCGACTCCCACAATGTACTCTTTTCTCATTAGTTGTTTCAATAGCTGGGCCAGGAAGGCAAACTCTAGAACCACTCCCTGTATTTTATCTCAACTCTAGTTCTTATCGGTGTGGCCTTAGGCAGATCATTTAGCTTCTTTGAGTGTCAGTTACACCATCTGCTACATGTAGATAATAATAGTACTCATTTTATTTAGGGTTTTGAGAATTAAAATAGTTAAGGGAGAAATGCTTAGCAAGTGTCTGTCATACAGTAAATGCCCGTTGAGGGTAGGAATTTGTTGGAGGTTGAATGGTGGACCCTCAAAAAACATATCCTGCTCTCAATTGTAAGGCTCGGAGAACCACACTCTGAAAAGGACACTCAGGGACAGCCTCTAGTGGACTGAAAAAGTTTATTATCCAATTGTGTAGTTTTATAATTTTCAGGGAATAGAGCATAAGGCTGACTTGCACATAGTCATTCCACATAAACATTAACGCATTCAAGCATAAAATACAGTTCCCACCACCCAAGCCATAGCATAGCTTTGGCAAAACTCTAAAGGGAGTCTTGTTATGAAACAACAGTCCTTGGTCTCAGAAACAGGTGGTCAGAAGGAAGCCTTCGAACGCCTCAAGGCCGGGCATACTGACCCTTCGTCATCCGTTCCCAGCCTTGGGCACTCAGTGAATGCTCATAACCCTTTGTTATGCTCGTCCCAGCTTCCAACCTTCGTCATGAGAGGAGTAAATACATTTTCAGTATTTGCTTAAAGCCTTCCAGCTCCTCCATATCAATGTTGTAAATGTGACAGTATTTGCGAACTGTCTTCCAGATATAAGTTAGTCTCTAAACAAAATTAAGTATCCTTATAAAAGGCAAAAGAGGGGAAGACAAGGTAAAGACGGAGGCAGAAGTTGGAGTAATGTAGCTCCAAGTCAGTGGATGTTAGGGCCACCAGAAACTAGGAAAAGACAAGGCAGAATTCTCGCTTACAGCGTGTCCGAGGGAACATCTTTTGACACCTTGAATTCAGACATCTGAATTTAAGTTCCTCCAGAACTGTAAGACAATTAATTTCTGTTTTTGGAAGCTACACAGTGACTATTTGGTTATAGCAACCTAAGGAAACTAATATATAGTTATTTGTAACAGCTTTTATTAATCCATATATTCTACAATTCCATTTAAAGTGTGTAATTCAATAAGGGTATATTTGGAGGTATATTATATTATCCATTTTCTATATTATAGCAAAATATATATTACATTTTAACCATTTTTTAACCACACAGTGGCATTAATTACATTCACAAAGTCTTACACCTATTGCCACTTTTTCCTAAGCTTTTCATTACCAGAACCTATAATTCTCTATTTTCCCCATCTCCCAGCCCCTAATACTATTTAATCTACTTTCTGTAATATGAAACTTTGTTTACCTACAAATCCAACTGTATTACTTCTGCCCTAGCAAAATATTTGGAGCTGTGATGTACTTCTTCAGTTACTATTTGGAAGTGACTTTAGCAAAAGGAATTGCCAGACAGGGGCCTAAAATTATTTGTCAATTTCCCCTTTGTGTGCTACATGTGGTACCAATCAGCCAGCGTGTACCTTGAGCTACACAGCCAAGCCGAGTTGACAAAGCTCTCAAGGCAATTATGCAAGAAGTGGTAGCTTCCTATCAAACTCAAATTTTTATATTGTGATATGACCTTGCTTTATCAGTGGATTTAACCCTACTGTTCTCCTAGGTATACCTGTTGAGCAACTGTGGTCTCCAGAAGTCTTACCTATAATCCTTAAACTCTCTGCTATATTGACCCTGAGCAGGATCTCTAGTTCACTCTCCTTCTGATATTATAAAAATTGCCTATATTTTACCACTACTCCACTTGCCATTTCCTCTTCCATTATGGTATAGTTTTTAGGGAGATATTCTACAGTATTTGTTCTATGCTTCTATTTACTCACAAATGTGACAAATTTCAATGAGGAGTAATGAGACACTATTCTAGGCACTACGAAGGAGATAAGTATTAGTAATTTACTTGGCCTACACTTTTATTTATTATCATAACTGTTGTCTACCAGACTTTGGAGCCTGTAAAAACCATAGCAAGTTCTTTTCACAGTTTTATTTTTAAGATAATTATTTTATGGTTGAGGCTTAGCTCATAGGAAATCATATTTCAAAATATTTCCCAGAAAACTTTGCTATCCTTTAGAAAACCTGATGCTCTTGTTAAGCCAGGAAACTCCATTATGGTGTAATGGATGTCAAGAGTCATATCTGGGCTTGGGCTCTAGTTTTGCTACTAATAGCTTAGGCACCTTAGAAAAGATACTTCCTCACTCTCGGTCTCATTTGCTTATTTCTTAAGGATAATGCTTGAATCTACTTCTTATAGCTATGAGAATTAAATGAGATAAATTATCTGTCACTATGAGCACAGTATCTTCGACAGGAGTATTTAAGAAATGATGCCCCAATGATCTAACTACAAAGTTAGTGATCTACTATAAATATTAGGGAGTCTTCATTTTCAGGAAGTTTCCTCTCTACATATGATGTTTCATTGCTTTAATTAAATCTTTGGTTTGAGATGAGACCTAGATGGAACAGAGAGTTCCCTGAGCAAATAGTGCCCTCCTCATTCATCGATCCAATGAACACTTACCAAATATGGTCTCCAGGGGGCTAGGTTCTGAGCTATGTCTCAGAAGTCCATGGTAATGGTGTGTATAGATATATGAACAAATTATTGAACAATAAATATTATATTTAAGAAGATGTGCAGAGCACTAGGGCACTTAGTGTGTATTTACTCTGTGTTGTGTAACTTCTGGTTCCTTTAGCCAAGATGCCTAGTCCAACTGTTTTTTTCCTCCAGTTAATCACATCCTGGGATCCAATGTATAAATCCAGTATTGCATGTCTTTCTTGTACTTAACTCTTCCAAGGAATTTTATGTACTATATGTATCAGAATGGTGTACACTGCCATGTAATGTAAAAAAGAAAAATCTATATTAATAATGCAGCCAACTATCTAAGAATTATACCAACTAAAACCATAAATAAACCTTAAGCACTAATTTTTACAAAAAGAAACAGACTCTTAATTCCACCTTGTAAAGGCAGAGGAGGTGGTATTTCAGAGGAGTCTGACGTTATATACAAAGGCAAGCAGGAAGAAGTGAAAGATAAGGTTCAAGGCACAAAAGAGGGCATAGCATCATTAGGGACTTTTAGGTTGATTTCTGTGTGAAAGCCAGATGCCCACAGGAGTGTAGTCAGAGCTGGGAAAAGCTCTGATTTGATAAAAGAGAACCTAGATCTAGGGTCTTTCTCTCTCAAAGATAATGGGGAACAATTGTAAATTTTTAAATAATTAGACATCTGAATCATATTTCCTACCTACCTTACCTCTTCTGCAAACACTTGCAGAGCATCTATGTTGTGTCAGTTGCTTTGCATGATGGGCGGCAGAGTCCTGGCTTGCTAAGAATTCACAGTCAAGAGAAGAGCACTGGGTAATATTGCAGTCTCACCACAGTACTACACTAAGTTACAGAGGTGAGCAGAGGGTGTTTTATGGGAGAGGGTATGGGGAAAAGAGAACCCTCTTACGTTGTTGGTGGGAAAGTAAATTGGTACAGTGCTATGGAAAATAATATGGAGTTTTCTTTACAAAACTAAATATAGAACTACAATATGAGCCAGCAATTTCACTCTAGCATATACCCAGAGAAAATCATAATTCAAAAAGATACATGCATCCCAATGTTCACTGTGTGTTTCCCAGGTGGCACCAGTTGTAAAGAACCCATGTGCCAATACCGAAGACATAAGAGATACAGGTTCTGTCCCTGAGTTGGGAAGATCTCCTGGAGGAGGGCTTGACAACCTACTCCAGCATTCTTGTCTGGAGATGCCCATGGACAGAAGACCCTGGTGGGCTGCAGTCAGACACAAATAAAGTGACTTAACACACACACACACAATGGTCACTGCAGCACTGTTCACAATAGCCAGGACATGGAAGCAACCTAAACACCCATCAGCAGAGGAACAAATACAGAAGATGTGGTACCTATGTACAATGGAATATTATTCAGCCATAAAAAGAAATGAAACTGTGCCATTTGAAGAGATGTGGATGGACCTAGAAATGGTCATACAGTGAGAAGTAACTTAGAGAAAAATAAATAATCATATATTAAGTCATATATGAGGAATCTAGCAAAATGGAATAGATTAACTTATTGGCAAAGCAGAAATAGACACAGACATACAAAACAAATATATGGACACCAAGTGGGGAAAGAAGTGTGGGATGAATTGAGAGATTGAGATTGACATATATACACTACTGATACTAGGTATAAAAGAGATAACTAAAAGAATCTACTGTTGTATACCACAGGGAACTCGACTCAATGCTCCGTGGTGACCTAAATGGGAAGGAAATTCAATAAAGAGGAGATATGTGCATCAATAGAGTTCAGTTCAGTCACTCAGTCATGTTTGACTCTTTGCGATCCCATGAATCACAGCACGCCAGGCTTCCGTCCATCACCAACTCCAGGAGTTCACTCAGACTCACGTCCATTGAGTCAATGATGCCATCCAACCATCTCATCCTCAGTCGTCCTCTTCTCCTCCTGCCCCCAATCCCTCCTAGCATCAGAGTCTTTTCCAATGAGTCAACTCTTCACATGAGGTGGCCAAAGTATTGGAGTTTCAGCTTTAGCATGATTCCCTCCAAAGAACACCCAGGGCTGATCTCCTTCAGAATGGATGGGTTGGATCTTCTTGCAGTCCAAGGGACTCTCAAGAGTCTTCTCCAGAAGAGGTTAGCTAAGATGGTGGAGGAATAGGACAGGAAGACCACTTTCTCCCCAACAATTCATCAAAAGAACATTTCAATGCTGAGTAAATTCTACAAGACAATTTCTGAATGCGGCAGAGGATGTCAGGCACCCAGAAAAGCAGATCATTTCACAGGGAACTCGACTCAATGCTCCGTGGTGACCTAAATGGGAAGGAAATTCAATAAAGAGGAGATATGTGCATCAATAGAGTTCAGTTCAGTCACTCAGTCATGTTTGACTCTTTGCGATCCCATGAATCACAGCACGCCAGGCTTCCGTCCATCACCAACTCCAGGAGTTCACTCAGACTCACGTCCATTGAGTCAATGATGCCATCCAACCATCTCATCCTCAGTCGTCCTCTTCTCCTCCTGCCCCCAATCCCTCCTAGCATCAGAGTCTTTTCCAATGAGTCAACTCTTCACATGAGGTGGCCAAAGTATTGGAGTTTCAGCTTTAGCATGATTCCCTCCAAAGAACACCCAGGGCTGATCTCCTTCAGAATGGATGGGTTGGATCTTCTTGCAGTCCAAGGGACTCTCAAGAGTCTTCTCCAGAAGAGGTTAGCTAAGATGGTGGAGGAATAGGACAGGAAGACCACTTTCTCCCCAACAATTCATCAAAAGAACATTTCAATGCTGAGTAAATTCTACAAGACAATTTCTGAATGCGGCAGAGGATGTCAGGCACCCAGAAAAGCAGATCATTGTCTTAAAAAACAGGTAGGAAAAACTTAAAAGACGAAAAAAGAGACAAAGGAGGTAGGGAGGGAGCTCTGTCCAGGGAACGGAATCCTGTCCTGCCTGGGAAGGGAGTCTTAAAAAGAGAGAAGTTTCCAAACACCAGGAAACACTCTCACTGCCAAGACTGTGGTAAGCCTTAGAAGCACAGAGGGCAACATAACAGGGAAGGAAAATAAATTAATTAAAACCAACAGATTACGAGCCCAGCGGTAACTCCCCCAGTGGAGAAGCAGTGCAGATGCCTGCATCCATCACTAGCAAGTGAGCGCTGGACAGGGAGGTGTGGGCTGCAGTGCCTTTTAAGAATCGGGCCGGAATGCCCCGAGTGTAACCCGAGCAAACTAACTTGGGCTAGCATACCAGACTGTGGGATAGCTTCCACATGAAAAGCTCTAACGCAAGACACTGCCAGGACCCCGCACAGAACAAAGGACGGAACAGAAATAGCAGGCAGCAGACCATCCCCCTCTGGTGACAGGCAGCCAGAGCCTTAAGGGTTGGAAGGGTGCAATTGCAGCCCTGGAAAGACTTTACCTACCAAACTCAAGCAGGCTTCTTTGCTAAGACTTCTTGGGGTTCTGGACAGTAACCATCTGCCTGACATGGGGCGCCAGCAGTACACCCAGAAAACTGGGCAATTGCATTCACCAAACACCTGAGCTACTCGGTCCTGGGAAGGGCACAAAATGCGGGCCCAACTGATTCTGTGCCTCTGAGGGCTACCTGTGGGCCGAGCCTGAGCGGCTTAGACCAGGGAGGTGCATGCAGCCCAGGGCCAGCCTCAGACGGTCCTCAGCGGAGCAATGTAGAGCCTGAACAGTGTGCGCTGTGAGCAGGGGCAGGTCCAGCAAGGCTGAGACCTGAGAGCACGTGCCAGTGTTATTTGTTTGCAGCATCCCTCCCTCCCCACAGTGTGAATGAACAAGTGAGCCTAAAAAAAAAAAGTGTCCACCACCGTCCACCTTGTATCAGGGCAAAAATCAGACACTGAAGAGACCAACAAATAGAAGAAGCTAAACGGAGGGGACTGCCTTGGAAGTGACTCCACACTGCCCACAACACCAGAGAAAGTCCCAGAAATATCTTTACTATTTTTACAACCATTCTTTTTGTTGTTGTTGATGTTGATGTTCTTTGATTGTTTTCTTTTTCTTTTCTTTTCCTTTTTTATAACCTCTATTTCTCCTTTAATTTTAATTTTTATAACTATTACTTAAAAAAAAAGACCCCATTCTTAAAGCAAACGCTGTATATTTTTAAAGCAAATGCCATATATATTTTTTTGTGGTTGTTGTTGTTTTTTAATAATTCTTGTAACTTTTTTCCTTGTTCTTCCTTTCTTTAATATTGTATTTTTTAAAATCCAACCTCCACTCTAGATTTTTAATCTATGCTTTTTGGTATTTGTTGTCAATTTTGTACATTTATAAACTCAATCTTCAGTACCCAATTTTACCTGAGAGCAAGATTACTGGATTGACCACTCTCTTCTCCCTTGGACTCTCCTTTTTCTCCACCAGGTTGTCTCAGTCTCCTCCCTCACCCTTCTCTTCTCTACCCAACTCTGTGAATCTCTGTGTGTTCCAGACGGCAGATAACACCTAGGGAACTGGTTACTGGCTGGATCTGTCTCTCTTTTTTTCATTTCCCTCTTTTATCCTCCTGGCCACCTCTGTCTACGTCCCCCCTCTCCTCTTCCCTGTATAACTCCGTAAACATCTTTGAGTGGTCCAGATGTGGAGCACATAAGGAAGTGATTTCTGGCTAGCTTGCTCTCTCCTCTTCTGATCCCACCTCATCTCAATCCAGTTACCTCTAATTCCCTCCTCTCTCTTCTCTTCTCCATGTAACTCAGTGAACCTCTCTGGGTGTCCCTCAATGAGGAGAAACTTTTCATCTTTAACCTAGATGTTTTACCATCAGTGCTGTATAGATGGAAAAGTCTTGAGGCTACTGTAAAAATAAAACTGTAAACCAGAAGCAGGAGGCTTAAGTCCAAATCCTGAGAACATCAGAAAACTCCTGACTCCAGGGAACATTAATTGATAGGAGCTTATCAAACGCCTCCATCAGTTC
>SJYC01138452.1:0-33320 GCA_006408675.1 Madoqua kirkii
TGTCAATGTATGGCAAAACCAATACAGCATTGTAAAGCAAAATAAAGTAAAAAAAAAAAATTTTTTTTTAAAGAGTCTTCCCCAACACCAGTTCAAAAGCATCAATTCTTCAGCACTCAGCTTAGCAGAGTAGAATGTTAACACAGAGGATGTGGGAGAATGCAGCAGGCAGAGGAAGTTGCACACACAAATCTACCGTGCCAAGGAAGAGAGAGATGTGGAACTCAGGAAACCAAGAGTCATTCCTTCTGACCAGGGCTTACACTGGAAGGTTGGAGATGGGAAGAAACTGGGCTTCAGAAAGAGATGGAGTCATTCTGGAAAGAGCTCTCTAAGCCATGGTAGACAGTTTTGACATTATTCTGAGGGCAATGGGTGTCTTCAAAAGGTCTGTGCATAAAAATGTCAAGTCATTAGCTATCTATTTTATACACAGTAGTGTATATATATGAACCCACTTGTAGCACAAAGAACTTTCCTCAGCACTCTCTAATGGCCTATATAGGAAAATAATCTAAAATAAGAGTGGATATATGTATGTGTATAACTGATGCACTTTGCTTACACCTGAAACATTACATCAACTATACATCAGCACAACATACATCAACATTACAAACAACATACAACATTACATCAACATTACAAATCAACTATACATCAATAAAGTTTAAAATAAATAGAATTTATATTTTTTTAAAAATAGCAAATCATATGTGTACCTTAGAAAAATCACTTTGGCTATACCTGGGAAGTATTTGAGGGGTAAACCTGGAGATAAGGAGACAAGAGGCTGCTATAATAATCCTTGAAAAAGATAAGAGGATCTTACATAGGACAGTGGTAGAGGGTATTGCTTAGAGAGACATTTAGGGATCAGAAGTAGTTGGACTTGCTGATGTAAGAAGTGATACACAAGGAGGAATCTAGAATAAAACCAATATTTCTGGTATGGTAGTCTAGTGGCTGACTACATTTCCACTCTGATGGGAATCTCCGAAGGAGGTGTTATGTTTGGAGAGCAATTATGAGTTCGCTTTTAAACTGGAAAGAATATACCTATGGAATATTCAAACAGAGATAGATAACTAGTAGTGAGTTGGCATTCAGTTTGGACTAGATATCCAAATTTGGGATTCAGCAGCAAAGAGGTAATCACAGAAGCCTTGGAATATTTGAGATTGTAAAGTAGAAGAAATAAAATGAAAGGATATTGGGATAGGATTGGACCTGTGAAAAACCTACAAAGATGGAATTAGAAAATGTAGAAGAATGTACAAAAAGATCTGGCAAGAACAGGTAAAAAGGTAGGAAGAAAACCAGGTGAGAGTGTCATTACCTTAACGAAGAAAAGGGTAACAGAAAGTAAAAGAAGTCAATAATATCATGAGTTACAGACAGTTAAAATAAGAACTAAAAAAATAATTTAGACAGATAATTATAGATACACATGAATAAAAGTCAGCAAAATATTAAGAATAAAGTTCATAAAATCAGTTAGCAAACTCACACACTTGTCCAAGAAAAGGATGATAAGATCTGGACTGGTGCCATAGTAATGGAATTACTAGAAAGGGAAAGACTTATAGACTAGGACACATTTTGGGATTCTAGATGACAAGACTGAGGGATGAAGAGAAAAAATAGTCAGGTAGAGAGACATTTAGTTAAGAGATTGTTGAGTTTGAGGAATTATTGACATTTACAAGTAGTATACTAAGTGAAGAAAAATGATCGTCTGATCAGAAGTTGAAAAAGAGAGATACAGTGGAGAAGCACAGCTTATCCCCATGAGAGAAGAATGTGTGCAAAATGAAAAGAGAAGAGACACAGGAGATGATTCTGGGAACACCATCTGAATGGGAGCAGGAGGAATACCCAAACCACTGAGATAGGAAGACAGCCAAGTGAACAGTGTTGTCCAAACAAAGAGGAACAAGAAAAGGAGTAGCCCCAATTATCAAATGCTGCAGATAGCTTCAATTACACAGGGGAGTTCTCCAAGATGGAGTCAAGGAAATTCAGCTCTTATTCTAGACACTTAAGTGTGAAGCTAAAAAGTATAGAATACCCCTGTAAACACCCAGGACACTAGAGTTAACAAATTAATAGAGACAGATAAATAGGATATATGTATATAAACAAATATTTCTGACAGAACTTTAAGGTTTTAGTCTTGGTGAAGTTCATTGTCAAAGTGCTCCGTTAATGACACATCAAGTAAAAGCTAGAGAGATGAACTGATAAACAAAATGAATGGATAGACTCTTCAAGGATGAGGGGGGAAAAAACTGTCTAAACAATGATTTGAAGGCACCACAATATGAAATGTTACCTGAAGTATTTGGTGGCCACTCTGTAAATCCCCAAGGATTTACACAGCTGTCTGTTGAAGCCAGAGTACAGCTAGGAAGCTGACATCCAGCACTCTTTAAGACTATTATATATGTTAGATATATCTTTATTCTAGAAAAATAAATAAATAGTTTAATGATAATCAGCAACATATACAACATATTCTGGCTGAACAGAATTTCAAAATAAATAATCTAGAGGAAGTTGAAAATGTTTAAACAATCATGAATGAGAAAAATTGAATACTGTAAACCATGAAAAGAGAATAGGATTAAGTTCAGAAAGTGTTCTGAAAACCACAGGCATTATAACTCACACTAACAAGATACTTTGGTCGAACCTAAATGTCTTAAATGACATAATGATTACATTAATGGATAAATACATTAACCATAATATAGGCTTATCTTCTTCCATACACAAGCAGTTTTCCTTCATACACTTGCTAATTTGAATGTTTTCATATATAATTAAATTGGTAGCTCTAATAAGATAAATGCTACATACTAAATGCTAGGTTGATCACGAAATATAAATTACCCTGATGTACAATGACTGCAGTGAGAATTAGGTATACCTCAGTGCACTGGATCTGTTCCCCAGAATAACAACAGGCTTGTACCACTCTCACCAACTCAACTCCATCCTCACAACTCCCACCTGTTTCTGTACCGAAAAACTCGGAATTATTTGCAGTTCAAAAAGTTGAGAGAGGGTGGGATGATTTGGGGGAATGGCATTGAAACATGTATACTATCATATAAGAAATGAATCACCAGTCTAGGTTCAATACAGGATATAGGATGCTTGGGGCTGGTGTACTGGGATGACCTAATTTCAAAATAAATAATCTAGAGGAAGTTGAAAATGTTTAAACAATCATGAATGAGAAAAATTGAATACTGTAAACCATGAAAAGAGAATAGGATTAAGTTCAGAAAGTGTTCTGAAAACCACAGGCATTATAACTCACACTAACAAGATACTTTGGTCGAACCTAAATGTCTTAAATGACATAATGATTACATTAATGGATAAATACATTAACCATAATATAGGCTTATCTTCTTCCATACACAAGCAGTTTTCCTTCATACACTTGCTAATTTGAATGTTTTCATATATAATTAAATTGGTAGCTCTAATAAGATAAATGCTACATACTAAATGCTAGGTTGATCACGAAATATAAATTACCCTGATGTACAATGACTGCAGTGAGAATTAGGTATACCTCAGTGCACTGGATCTGTTCCCCAGAATAACAACAGGCTTGTACCACTCTCACCAACTCAACTCCATCCTCACAACTCCCACCTGTTTCTGTACCGAAAAACTCGGAATTATTTGCAGTTCAAAAAGTTGAGAGAGGGTGGGATGATTTGGGGGAATGGCATTGAAACATGTATACTATCATATAAGAAATGAATCACCAGTCTAGGTTCAATACAGGATATAGGATGCTTGGGGCTGGTGTACTGGGATGACCCAGAGAGATGATATGGGGAGAGATGTGGGAGGGGCGTTCAGGATTGGGAACTCATGTACGCTCATGGCTGATTCATGTCAATGTATGGCAAAACCAATACAGTACTGTAAAGTAAAATAAAAATTAATTAATTTTTAAAAATAAAAATTGTAATTTAAAAAAAAGTTAAAAAAATAGTCCTATTATAAATTCAGATAGCTTGAACTTGATGTCCAGATCAACAATCTCTCAACCTATAATAAATTCACAGTGGACTTTACAAGCAACAGCAACTATCATAGGACGTTTTGTCCTTTTAAACTAACGTTCTGAACCACTGGCAAGCTTAGTGGCCAGGGAAGTTATGTTTTAGCTCCAGACCATTGTAAAATGCCTCCTATAGCTTCAACAATAAAAAAGGAATCTCTAACTTCATGATAAAACTGCAGGGGTTCTTGTTGCCACATTCAAATCTAATAGAGTAGCCATGACTTCATATTTATTAACATCCATATCATCATTTTAATACACTACTTCATCTTTCCAGGAGAGTGCATAGAGTGCAGTGAAAGCCATATTTTACAAGCCAATTTTAAATGCCTTTTAATGATGATTCACGGTGCTCTAATACAGATTTCTCATCAATATCACCATCCTGCAGGCACGCATTAAAGCTGCAAATCATTTCTTGGGTGGTGCTACTGTCAGACTCCAAATGTACTATAAACATAACTCAAAGATCTGAGTTAAGCATCCCCCTTGGATGCAAGGGGTATAATCTGATTTCTGCAAACTGGAAAGAATGCCAGCTATGGCAGAGAGAGATTTGAATGCCCTTGATTGGAAGACATGCCTGAGTCTCTCTCTCTCTCCATCCCAGATGAAGAACAGGCATTCTTCAGTTCAGAGATGGCCCACCACCCCTCCGCGCTTCCCAATGGCTCAGTTGGTAAAGAATCTGCCTGCAATGCAGGAACCCAGGTTCAATCTCTGTGTTGGAAAGATCCCCTGAGAAGGGAATGGATACCCACTCCAGTATTCTTACCTGGAGAATTCCATGGACAGAGATCCTGGTGAGCTATAGTCTATGGAATTGCAAAGAGTTGGACACAACTGAACAATGAACACTTTCATACCATTCCTCCACAGGGTAATCAGGAGTTGACGTTCTGTCTAGGTTCCTTCCATTTTTAAATTGTTTGATTATTTAAGTCTTTCTTCCCCTAGTAACTGTTAATCAGCATTCTTGATAATGGTCCTTAGGATTGTTACCAGAGAACTTGTAAATGATTTCAGAGATGTAGCTGAGATAAAGGGAGACACCTGTGGATGAGTTCCTTCCATTATTATTAGCATAAATCCTTACAGGCCAATTCCTGCAACATTGTGATAAACTGCTGTAAATAGAAATGCTTGATACACAACATGGTGGGTAGGCTTAAATTGTTCCGGGTCTTTAGCATATTTTCACACTGGTATTAAGAATGTTAGAAATAATTTAATCATTGCCTGATTATAGTGATGTTGGGAGTAATGAAATCCTTGCTTTATTACATATGGACTCATTCAGAGCCTCATTATTTATTTGGCAAGCATTAAGCATCAAATCAATTTACTCAGATACTTGAAAATGGGAAATTCAAGATGAAAGTTAAAGAGAAGATTAAAAGGTAAAATTAAAACTATTTATTTCTAGCAGGCACAGAGTCATTTTCTTCATAAGCAATGCATCTCAAGAGAGTTTAAATGGGAAGAGAGCAAATGACAGAGTCCATCCCAAAGAAGGGAAATTAAAAGGAAGAAGAATTGGCAAAGCAACCCCTACTTACATTTGCCTGGGTCAAATGACATAGGAAGAAGAGGGTGGTAACTTTGATTTGTAGCTATGGAATGTACTCTGTGCTTTTATGCAACTGATTATTATTGGAATGGTTTCCATTTCCAGCTCAATAGAAATGGGAAGAAGGGAAGTACATGTGAATCACTTGGGAATCTGCCGTTTCATTCTGTATATGAAGATGTACTGACATTAGTAGAATGCAATAAATGTGCTCACTAGCATTTTGGTTTCGGACTTAGCAGCCACATCATGATATCCATGTTTTACATTGCAGAGTATATGGGAAAGTATTCCACCCACACTCAATTGAGGCTGGAAATAATGCCAGTGTAAGCAGCTCTCTGGCTGCTCCTTGTAAGGAAATTTTCTAATGTATTGATCCATGAAAATCATTATTGGATTGTGTCACAGGAAGCTGATCCCCAATGCATGATGGGAAATAATTGCCAATAAAATTATACAGGAAGCTTTAAGGAAAAAACCACGTCTTCCTTTTGAACAGAGATGTAATAGAAGCAGAGCTGAGACTATTATAAGGCAGTATTTGGATTTGTTAGCCTGGCTCTCACAAAACAGAAGGTGATACATATGCTAACACAGGTAACCAGTAGCAGATGGAAGAAGTAGCAGGACTTAATTCTCTCTTTTAAGATAAGATGAGAAGCTAGACATTTAGATTAAATGTTGGAAATGTGTCAGAGAATTAATTACAGAAAGAGTTATGTTTATTACTGAAAAGAACACTGTTTAGCCCAGGAACACATGGGGCATACATTTCTTATTAAAGAAAATAGGGCAAAAACAGAACAAAACAAGAAAATGGAAACCAATGTTAGTATTGAGCCAGGCACTAGTTTAGAAGCTTTACCTATAGCACATGCATGTGGTCCTGTCCACCATTCAGGCTGAGAAAGGTTCAAATTTGGTAGATAAGGAAACAGATTTAGGCAGATTATGTCTCCGCTTCAGATCATCCTTGTTGGAAATGATTGACCTGGATTTAAAACTAGCTGTCTAATTCTAAAACCTATGCTTTTTAAAAATTATACCCTTGGCTTACTCAGCATGTACCATCAGGTAAAATAAACACTGCCTCCCAAAAGTATCATCACCCCATTGCACGGATCCCATGCTGGCATTCTCCACGTTTCTGTCTGCCAGCTACAGAGGCTGATGGAGAAGACCTGAGGTCAAACAGCTTCTGTGAAGTGACCCCAAATTCAATAAAAAGTCATTTAATCTGCTGAAGTGGTGAAAGTGACTTTAGTCTCGTCAGAAGTGGATCAATTTATCCCCACTGGAATTTTTTTCAATGCTTAGATTTTACCAGTCAGCTCATTACAGGGCCAAGGAGAGGTTTTAGAGGAGGAAATTCTTTTAAAACCTACTTCTGTTTCACTCGTGTTTGCTTGAGGATCATACTAAAAAGATAATATTAATGTAAAAAGAGGGAACTAATGTGTTCCTTTGCTGTGGTTATCTTGGGGTAATATTTTTACCTTTTCTCCCTGGGCTATTTTCAGGAAAGACCTATCGATTTTTTTAAACAACTCAACATTACTAGGCTGCAAAATTCTCTTTATCCTATCAAGTTTTGCCTTGTTTATACCATGACTAAAAACATGCAGCCGCCCAAGTATAAACAAACATAGATGACAGTCAGTGTACTACAAATGCTCTTTGTAAAAGTCAATTCATATTCTCAGTGTCTTCATGAGTAACCATTTGATTAAGAAGTTTGCATTCTTCCCTCTTTAAAGAAATTTTATCTCCCCACTACTTCATGAATCTACAGTTGTCCAAAAGATGAAGATTAAACTAGACTTACTACTCTAAGAAAAATTTGCCATTCCATGTGGTCACTGTAACCAAGTCAAAATAGTTTTGCTTTGTTTCAATTGTTGAAAATAAAGATTCTTTGCCAATAAGAAGTGTTATTGCTACTCAGCCCTTTTCTTTTGTCTGCCCGGCCCTGGAGAACATTAGCACCAGGGAATAATTCTAACTGTAAAGCTTCTCTGGCATCCTCCTTGCCCATGGCTTGCTTCACCAGCTCCTCAGAGCTGTCTCATAGCCACGGCCCTGGACTGAAAAGTCTTAATTATAGAGATGGAGCTTAATCACAAGAGCTGGTCTTGGTCTTCTCTTGTGTCAAATAAATACCAGTGGCTGCAGACTGACCTTGGAGAGAGAATGGAGGTCACAGCTGTGGCCACCATGGAGGACACGAGGATACGGGAGCTCTGACATGTTTGTTTTATATTTATGCACATATATATATATATATATATATTACACACACACATACATGTATTTACAAAAACCCTGTTCATTGTACACTTATAGGATGGGAAATTATATGTCCCCTTCTTATGGGCAGAGTATCCATAAGTATCCAGAGTATCCATAAATTATTTGGTATTCTTATATGAGACATTTGTATATTATACCTCATTTATTTATTTAATCATTTACTATGTATAAACTCAGGGACATTTATTTTATATTTTGGGTTATAATGTGATCATATGTTACTTATTTAGATGTTTTTCAACATGTTCCAGCTTTAATTATTGGGTGAGCTTTTGGTTAGCTCCTATACTCCTTTGATATACTCCATCATTTTGTTTTTTGATCACTTCCTACTTTCTGGAACCACAGGAAGCTTCACACTCATACTGCCCTGGTCCTAAGATCAGTCACTTTTCCAAGGATCCCTGGTTCCTTTTAATGGAAAATGGTATTAAAAATTAAGGTCTTAGAACTGGATGTGCTCGTTGTGAATGGGATGCTGCTTCTTCTAGCCCTTTCAGCAGACAGAACTAGGAAATACATATGTGTGTGTTAGCCACTCAGGCATACTCAACTCTTTTCAACCCCACAGACTATAGCCCACTAGGCTCCTCTGTCCATGGAATTCTGAAGGCAACAATGGAATGGGTAGCCATTCCCTTCTCCGGGGGATCTTCTGGATTCAAAGATCGAACCCTTCATTCTCTTACAATGAAGGCAGATTCTTTACTGTCTGAGCCACCAGGGAAGCCCTGTATAAATTATTAATACACATTATATATTTTATAAATATGTTATAAATATGTTCACGGTGTTCTTTTACATGAATATGAAAAGGAAAGAGAGAAAAGATCTAAAAGAACCTCAAATGGACCTCATAGAGATGAAAAATACAGCATATAAAAAAAATTAGTGCCAAGGAAAAAATACTATGAACATGAAGACATGGGAGTTAACACTGTTTAAAATAATGGTGAGAGAGAAAAAGGACTGAAAAATCAAGCCATCTAACTCACATATAATGAATTACCAGAAAAGGGGAGGGGTTGGAAAAATATATACAAAGAAATAATGGCCTAAGCGTTGAAAAGCATGTAAAAAAACTGGAACTCTAATACCCTATTAATATTGATGAAAAATGGTAAGCCACTTTATAAAGAAAAAGTTTCTCATAAAGTCAATTATACACTCATCATATGATAACATAGTAGTAGTAAATGTCGCTCAGTTTTGTCTGACTCTTTGTGACTCCATGGACTATAGCCTACCAGGTTCCTCTGTCCATGGGATTTTCCAGGCAAGAATACTGGAGTGGGTTGCCATTTCCTTCTCCAAGTGTTCTTCCCGACCCAGGGATCAAACCCGGATCTCCTGCATTGCGGGCAGACGCTTTACTGTCTGAGTCACTGGGGAAGTCACTTGAAAAGTGCCTATGATAACATATGTCTTCCTAAAAATGTTACGTGGTTGTTCACAGTAGCTCTATTCATTCCATTTCAGCCAAAACTGGAAGCAATAAAATGTCCATCAAGTGAAGAATAAATAAACTGTTACATATCCATACCAGGGAAATCTACCCAGCAATAAGAGGAACAAACTGCTATTACATGCAACAATGTGAAAAAATTCTCATGCAAAATACTAAGTGAAAGCAGCCAGGCATACAAAAAAAAACTATGCTGTATGATTTGATTTTTAGAAAATTTATTATATAACAATAGAACTTATTATATATTGTATTTTAAAATCATTACATACTATATTCTCATATAATAGGATTTGTATGAAATTCTCAGAAAGTGTAAGGACAAAGTAAAGGCAAGTGATTTCCAGGATGACAATGGGAGTAGGTGATTTTACTACAAAGGAGCAGAAATGTAGTTTCTGGGATAACAGAAACTTTGTATCTCATTATTTGTGGTGTGGCTATTTGACTGCATTCGTCAATGCAGTACAGAATTATCAGTTTTACATGCAAATTATGCCCCAATAAATATGAATTTTTAACAGAATATTCTTTGGCCTAAGCTTTAAGGGGAAGGCTAGTAAGCAATATTCATAATAATAACAGTATGGTCAGTGCTAACATCAGAGGTATGTACACATTACTCTGTTTATTCAGCTTGTAGCTGTGAGCCTGGGAACATACTAAGTACTGCAAAAACAATTGTCTGCACAGAACTTAATATCTGGAAAACAGAGCGAAAAATAACTATCTCCAAGATCTCAAAAAAAGACTTCTTGTAGGTGATTTCTGACCAAAGTCTCAATAATTTCACCAGGCAAAGGAATAAGCACATATAAAACACTAGGGGTCGAACCTACATCTCTTTTGTCTCTTGCATTGGCAGGTGGATTCTTTACCACTGTGCCACCTGGGAAACCCCAACTTCTATTAATAGAAAGATCATATCTAGTTTTTTTCACCACTGTATACTGCAGTGTCTGAGATATGGTAAATGTTCAATAGATGCTTCTGTTGTTGGATGAATATGAAATCATTTTCTGACCATTTAACCAACTGCTGTCCCTTCAAGAAGACTGTCTGTAGATCAGTGATCCCAACCATGAGCTTTTTAATTTTCTCTGGTAATTTCCACTGTAATTTTCTAATGAGTAGATTAGAATATATAAATATTACAACTATATGTTAAATTTGTGAGCCTAATACACTTCATCCCTAATGCACTTCATCTTCATTGCTTCATGCAGGTCAGAAGCAACAGTTAGAATTGGACATGGAACAACAGACTGGTTCCAAATAGAAAAAGGAGTATGTCAAGGTTATACATTGTCACCCTGCTTATTTAACTTCTATGCAGAGTACGTCATGAGAAATGCTGGGCTGGAAGAAGCACAACTGATTCCAGCTTGATCCCACAAGCTGGAATCAAGACTGCTGGGAGAAATATCAATAACCTTAGATATGCAGATGATACCACCGTTATGGCAGAAAGTGAAGAGGAGCTAAAAAGTCTCTTGATGAAAGTGAAAGAGGAAAGCGAAAAAGTTGGCTTAAAGCTCAACATCCAGAAAATGAAGATCATGGCATCTGATCCCATCACTTCATGGGAAATAGATGGGGAAATAGTGGAAACAGTGTCAGATTTTATTTTGGGGGGCTCCAAAATTACTGCAGATGGTGATTGCAGCCATAAAATTAAAAGACACTTACTGTTCAGAAGGAAAGTTATGACCAACCTAGATAGCATATTCAAAAGCAGAGACATTACATTGCCAACAAAGGTCCGTCTAGTCAAGGCTATGGTTTTTCCAGTAGTCACGTATGGATGTGAGAGTTGGACTGTGAAAAAAGCTGAGCGCTGAAGAATTGATGCCTTTGAACTGTTGGAGAAGACTCTTGAGAGTCCCTTGGACTGCAAGGAGATCCAACCAGTCCATTCTGAAGATCAATCCTGGGTGTTCTTTGGAGGGAATGATGGTAAAGCTGAAACTCCAGTACTTTGGCCACCTCATGCGAAGAGTTGACTCATTGGAAAAGACTCTGATACTGGGAGGGACTGGGGACAGGAGGAGAAGGGGATGACAGAGGATGAGATGGTTGGATGGCATCACCAACTCGATGCACATGAGTCTGGGTGAACTCCAGGAGATGGTCATGGATACGGAGGCCTGGCATGCTATGATTCATGGGGTTGCAAAGAGTCAGACACGAATGAGCAACTAAACTGAACTGATCTGAATACACTTCAGATTATAGATGAAAATCAGAAAAATACTTGTATACTTAAGAAATCTATATTTTCTTTATGTTTGTTCAAATACTTCATATTGTCTCTAAATCTAGACTATATGAAGTATTTGAATAAATATCTGTGGCTGGCAGAAGTCTATATCTGTCTCACATAGGTAACCCTGTTTATGTTATCATCAGAGACATACTGAACTGATAAACCATGGACACTTACCCTCAACCTGCCTGCAAATGCTTTACAGCTGTTAAATGCCTTGCAACCCAAATGGACTGTAAATGTTTATTTCAACAGTTTCCAATTGAACAGGCACAATTTTACTGTGTGGTATCTATGGTGTGGTACCTGGTCTCATCACAAGTGAATGAGATGAGGTTCAGCATAACTGCATGCAGATAATGGGTTAGACTTTCTAGTGATGCAAGAGCTAGTGAATCAGTCCAGCTCACTTCTGACACTTTGTCACAAGCTTTTTTTGTGTGTTTATCTTTTTTTTTCTGCCTTCACATCATATGAACAGATAACTCCTTCCCATTTTGAAGGGAAAGAAAACAACAGTGGTAAATTCTAGATCCCCTTTACATTACTTTCATATGACATTTGTGACCATAGAATTGTAACACTGATAATTTTTTCTATTGTGGCTGCAGAGGTGAAGAAATCCAGTCACTAAGATTTAATCTTGGTTCTCTGTCCCCACTCCCCCCAAAAAAGTCAGCTTTAGGAAAGCATGTTTAATTTTAAATTAATTTTCAATTAGTTGAAAAGCAGGAACATGATTAACTAAACACAATTTTCTTATGGAACTAGCAAAAACAGATGCTTATTTCACAGTGTTAAAAAGCATATATTTAGGTAGAGCTTTGGACTGTAATCTAGGAGGTCTGGTTTGTTTGCCTTGCAATAGGCCATTATCTAACTCTGAGACTGTGGATAAGATCCTTGAATAGTGTGTATTTCATTTTCCTTATCTGCCAAATAGCAATGATATTTTACATACCTCTACAGAATTTTCTATGAAAATCAAGTCTGATAATATATGAGAAAATGCCTAAGAAAGTATTATGAAATGTACAAATATTTGTTATCACACAGACTCTTTTACGTACCCAGAGCATCATGCTGTATCTTGTACAGAAGTTACTCAGGCAGACAAAATCATCAGGGCTAGTGTATCTCCCTTTGGTAACTACTCATAATTCTGTTATGATCTCCCAAAGAGCAAAAAATAGCTCACCAGTTTTGTATTCTCCTACTGCTGAGTAATTCAGGATCGTGAAAGAGAAAAAACTAATTGAACCAGTTAAGTGCTTTAACAGAGATGAAGAAGACAAATGACTCAAGATATATATTAAATATTGACTATAATACTATCCCTTGCCTTCATGGAGTTTAGAGTTTATCTGATCTATGGATATATAAAAATCAAAATGTTATCTTTTGTCAAAATAACCTCCAAATGCAAATTCATAAATTCAAGAGTCCTTCCTCTCCTGCTCTTCTACCTTTTGTGTTTTCTCCTTGTAACTGCAGCAATCAAGCATAATACACTTGTGCTGACCACACTGAGATTGCCTGCACCTTTTATCCCTATGCTTCTCTTTCTCTGTCAGCTTCACCCAAGGCCTTTCTCTTCCATCCTTATCCAGCTTAGACTTCACATTAACCATTTGTACTCCCTCTTAAAATATTCTCAACTCATTTTTACTGTGATATGCCTAATGTTTATGTCAAATTGCCTTCACACTCAGAAAATATGGCCTGAGTCAATGGAATAAACTAGAACATACTGGAATCCCGGTATTCCATCCCAACTGAATCTTCAACACTGACTCTGCCTTCATCTTTCAATGTTCCTTAGTCTGTTCTCTCATCTACTCCACATAGTAGCTATTACCAATTTTTTTGTTCATTTCAAATCTATCCTAGCAACTCTAATCTTTTCTACTACCACAATAGAAACTGGCCAATTTAGAGGAGAATTAAGTCAGTGTTTGCTGTAATTCTACACATATAACTGTATCTCTTTTAAATTGCTAGATATTGCCTCTCTGCTGGCTGTTCCAACTAATTTTTAAACATGACTGAGTGATGTCACCAAAATGGCCAAATAAGACATCTCTCATATGTCCCAGAAACCCCCAATAATAATTTGGTATCCATCTACAGACAAAAGTCGGAGAAGGAAATGGCATCCGACTCCGGTACTCTTGCCTGGAAATTCCCATGGATGGAGGAGCCTGGTAGGCTGCAGTCCATGGAGTCACTGAGTCAGACACGACTGATCAACTTCACTTTCACTTTTCACTTTCATGCGTTGGAGAAGGAAATGGCAACCCACTCCAGTGTTCTTGCCTGGAAAATCCCAGGGATGGTGGAGCCCAATGGGCTGCCGTCTGTGGGGTCGCACAGAGTTGGACACGACTGAAGCAACTTAGCAGCAGCAGTAGCAGCACAGACAAAAGTGTCTACCTGTGAACTTCATAATTCAGGTAAGGGACCAGTGCAGTCCCTAGTCCAAGACTCAGGAAAGTCACATTTAAAAGCTAGACTCATATCCAGGTATCTCACTTTCTGGCTATGATCCCAGCTACAAAAAATAGAAACAGCTTCATACCCTTCAGGACTCAGCTACATCCTCATATGCCTTTGGGTCTGTTACAGCACCATACACCAAGGGACATGAGAGGAGTCACATTCACCTATGCATTAGGTAATACACAGAAATTGGTCCTGGAAATAGATCCTGAATTAACTTGTCAACTGGCTCTCTGGAACAGTGTCTAGGAGTCTCTCAAGCTAAGTCCACTAGACATGATCAGACTGTAGATCCTACAAGGACCCTGTGATTGGGTTCCAGCCTGCCTAACCAGTCTGTAGATAGTTTTGCTGGCAAGGAACCCTGTAAGAGAACTCCCATCTGCATCTCCAAGGATCCTAAATGGTCCTATACTGAGTTCCAGGCCCTTACAGACACAGATCACAAGCATCCTGACAGTGCTGAGACCCGCTAAGCACAGCTCCAGCCCCTCCAACCATGATTGGGGATGTCTAGTCCACTGAGAGCTCCAGTGGGAGACAGGCTGATCCATGCCTCAAGAGGCAGGTGTGCAGACCTGTTGGCAAAAATGTGGTGAAATGGGAACCCTAGTGTCCTATTGATGGGAAGAAAAATTAGTGCAACCACTATGGGAAAAAGTATGAAGTTTCCTCAAGAAATTAAAAAATAGGATTATCATATAATCTAGATATCCTACTTCTGGGTATTGTATCTGATGAAAAAAATCACTATCTCAAATAAATATCTGTGCTGTCCCCATGTTCATTGCAGCATTATTTACAATAGCCAAGACATACAAACGACTTAAGCTTAATGAATAAAGAAAGAGTTGTACATATACAATGAAATATTAGCCATAAAAAAGAAGAAATCTTGCCTTTTGGATTTGAATGGACCTTCAAGCTATAGTGTTAAATGAAATAAGTTAGAGAAATATATATATGATCTCATGTGTGGAATCTTAAAAAAAAAAATTCCACATTTACAGATAAAGAGAATAAAATGAGGATTGCCAGGGCTTGGAAGATATAGAAAAGTTGAAAAGATACGAACCCAATTATAAAATGAATAAGTTCTGGGAATCTAATATACGGTATAGTTAACAGGACTGCATTATATTGATACTTGAAAGGTGCTAAGAAGATAGAACTTGAATCTTCTCACTAAATACACACAAACTGCAATTATGTGCAGTAATGAATCTGTTACCTAATCTTACTGTGATGATCATTTTTCAGTGTATACATGTATCAAACCATCATGTTGCTTACTGTAAAATTATACAATTGTATATGTCAATTACATCTCAATAAAGTTGAAAAAAAACACCATTAATTTAAATTCATTTTGAGTTTAAAAAGAAAAAGTTCTCTTGATTATATGACCCTCCAACTATGGCTTTATCTTTCTTCTCATGTCCTTAGCCAAATCTCTGGGGAGACCACTCTACGCTCACAGCCATCTGACTTCAATTCCTGCAACTCTACAAAACGACCTCACAACTACACTAAGTTAGCCTCTGCCAAAGTATTTTGGGATACAATACCCAAAATACTTGATTCCAAAATCCACTAGACACTTTTCACTATTTAATAATCTCACCTGACCTGTTAGTAAGTACAACTGAAAAATGCTGGCTACTCGCTCCTTCACTAAAAACTCATCTATTGCTCCTGTGATACCCTCCTCTTCTGCTTTTCCCCCCCATGCCTTCTGCATCACAAATGTTCTTGGCACCCAGCCCCCGCCTATTCCACTGCCCTGAAATGGACTCACTCATCTACACTCCTAGGCTAGTGCCCAGTGGTGCCCTCTGCTCATCTGATACATAAGTCTTCACTTCCCTCAGTTCTTCCCTCTCCCTCACACCTCAGACCAGCCAGTCACCCCATGGACTTCATTTTACTCTACAAATATTATTGGATCCAAGTCTATCCAGTCTTCTCCAGCACCTCTTCTGCTTCTTAAATTCAGTCAGTTACAGAGTTCCTTTGAAATGCTCGCTCCAGGTCAAGCATTGTGTTAAAAACAAGGGGGAAATACTGCTGATCAAACCAAATATTATTTGAGCCTTCAAGGAGACTGTCACCTTTCCTGATGTATTCCAGTAGCCTCATAAAGTGGCTCTTTTTCTCCAGATATGTCAGCTTTCACATCTTTTTTTTTTAATACTTAAGCCAGATCATTGCTTGCTTAAAATGAAGTTTCAGCTATAATACTCCTCATACTAAACCTTTCAGTGGCTCCCTCATGCTCTTAAGAAAAATTCTAGATTCTTTAATATAACCTACAAGACCCAGAAGAATTTGGCCCCAATTCATAATTTTGGACCCATGTCACTAACACTCCCTCCACGGTTTCCCCTATTAACTTGAACAATATAATCCAACCATACTTCCAACTTTTGTAAGCATGATGCTTTTTCTAACTTAGACTCACTACCTTTTCTTCATGAAACACCCTCCGTCCCTCTGGATCTAGCTGTTTACTTCTAGAAAGCAATCTATGACACACTAATTCACTATATTTGTATTTTGTTCCCTTCCTCAATGCTCAACATGGCATGCACTTCACATTACAATTTTTCTTATACTAACATCATCAAATTATACTCATAAAAAACCTATGTGGGGAATTTCCTGGTGGTCCAGTGGTTAGGACTCTATGCTGTCACTGCTGAAGCCCTGGGTTTAATCCCTGGTCAGGGAACTAAGATCCCACAAACTGCATGGAGTGGTCAAAAGAAAAATAAAATTAAGATTAAAAAAATAACACCTTGTATATATCAGTCATTGTGCATATCACTGTAAACAGACAGAATATCTGCCTTGAGGGAAATAAACCATAACCAATGTGCGCAGATTTATCTGTGGTGACTTAAAAGCATCAATGTCTAGATGAATGACTAAACCAGATAGATAAAATCACAATTTCTGGGGTAGAAACCAGTTATAGGTTGTTTTTTTTTAATCCTCAACAATACTGATACTCATTTCTGGTTAAGAAACAGTATACACTCCCCACCATTCCTCACACACCCACATTAAAAAAAAAATGCACCTGATCACTGATTTTCATAGTGTGATCCCTGAATAAGCAGCATCAGCAACACTTGGACACTTGCTAAAAACCACCATTTCTTGACCACACCCAAGATACACTGATAGAAACTACTAGGTACCAGGCCCCAGGAATCTGCATTTTCACAAGCCTTTTAAGGGCTTTTGATTCCAATTAATATTGAAGGACCATTGCCTTAGATTAACTTTACAATAAGGACGTGTTCCCCAGCTACATTACACATGCGTGTGCATGGGCACGTGCTGTCGCTCAGCTGTGTCCAACTCTTTGTGACCCCAGGGACTGTAGTCCACAGGCTCTTCTGTCTGTGGGATTTTCCAGGCAAGAACACTAGAGCATGTTGCCATCTCCTTCTCCAGGGATCAACCTGCATCTCCTGCCCTGGCAGGTGGGTCTTTACCAGTGACCACCGGGAAAACCCTATGTTAGTCGTGCATAACATGGTTTGATGTTTGATTAGAGAATCCTTTCCCTGTGAGACCAAGTCATGGTCTCAGAATCCTTCTCAACAGAGAGATACAGGAAATGACGGCAGTTAAGTCAGAGTTATACCTTAAGTTGAAATCTTTCTGTGATTCTTACTATAATTTCCTATAGGATTCATACTATCAATACTTCTCAGTGCACAAAAAATTTAGGACAGAGGCTCAAGCAATGGAGGAAAGAGGGGTGGGCATGAAGATATGAACTTTAAGATAACTTTGAGAAAAGAAAGAAGAAAAGAACTGATTCGAAGGAAAGATTCTCTAAATGAAGAGAGACGTATTGGTGGCCAACAGTGGAGAGGAGATCCAGGTAAAGAGGAATTTTAACGGGGCAAAATTGGCATAATGGACTGGAAACCAGAACGAAGAGAGTTTTTTGATACTCTACCTTTCATATGCAATTATATTCATTTACGGGCTACATTAATTCATTGATTATAGGCTTGCCTGGGGGCTCAGATGGTAAAGAATCCACCTGCAGTGCGGGAGACCTGGGTTTGATCCCTGTGTCAGGAATATCCCTGGAAAAGGGAATGGCAACCCACTCCAGTATTCTTGCCTGGAGAATCCAATGAACAGAGGAGCCTGGTGGGCTACAGTTCATGAGGTCACAAAAAGTCGGACACAACTGAGCCACCAACTCTTTATTTCATATTCATTTATATTCACAAACTATATTGAGTTCTGTAACTGGAGGTGCTCTGCCTGGTTTTGATGTTGTACAATGGCAGAAATTTTCCTAACCAGTCTTATTGAACAGGAAAGGGAAGGCCAATAAGTACTTTCAAAGTAGTTAAATTTAAGGCACTATTTCCAAATAGGCTAAATTTAAGAAACTAAGACAATTTTGAGAATTTGAGTTTTAAAAATATAACTATAATGGGTTTAATACAGTTAATACTAAGGTCTTTAAGTCCCATTTATTTTACTGCCATTAGAAAGTCTTTTTCTTTGATAAATGGCATTACCTATTAGCTACTAAATGCTTCTCCTTTTTTTTGTGAGAACAGTACATTTTATGGGAACAGGGCAATTTTTATTTATCCAAACCATTATATGTTTGAAACCTCAATAGATCCAAAGAAGTTACAAACAGGAGTAACCAGAGAGTCTGAAATGTATTTATAATAGCCCCATTTAATAAATATCTCTTATATTGTCCATTATTTTACAAATATTTTTAAAGCTCGAATAGTCTCATTTGAATGTACATTTCCAAGCTAGAATTTGTGTAACTCTGCTGTCACCAACAGGTTTCCATGTGAATTAAATGGTTTCGTCTCAGTATGTTTTCATTGTATCTAACACTAAAAATCAAGGCATAAACTATACTGTTATTTTTCTTAAACTTAAGATGCTCTGTAGAGTGCAATTAAGTATTAACATATTGCATCTGGAAAAGTAATTATTATTTTTTGATTTGCTTGAAGAGGATAGTATGGACATATATCAGCCAAAGAGCCATTTGTATTTTTTTTTCTCTTGCAACAGATTTATTTCTCCATTAAATGTAGAAAGATCATCAATATCCACTACATGGCTTCAATTAACTGAACGTTTTGTCAACCACCACTATTCTCCAGCTGCCAGAAAAACCATATGAAATAACAGAGAACCTGTGCTGTTCTCTCTTCTTCCTTCTCAATTAAACAAAAGAAAATAGAATGACAAGAGGACATTAAATCTAAGCCAGCCTTTTTAGTTGGCATCCGCTCTTTCTCAGACAATTTATAAAAAATTACATAATGGAAGAACCAATATAAAGGCAAGAGCACGAGGGTATTAAAAATATGTCTCTCCTCCACCTCATTTCATTTTGAATGACCTTGGTTCCTATGCCTCCTTTCTATGCTTCCCATAAAGTCTCAGCATCAGTAGGCATAAAAGAGAGGGATTCAGAAAGTATTATCTTTTGACAAAGAAAGAAAAGCCAAGAAAACTACTGGTCAACCACAATATAACACAAATATTTCATTCAGTTCAGTTCAGTTGCTCAGTCGTGTCCGACTCTTTGCGACCCCATGAATCACGGCACGATAGGCCTCCCTGTCCATCACCAACTCCCAGAGTTCACTCAGACTCACATTCATTGAGTCAGGGATGCCATCCAGGCATCTCATCCTCTGTCGTCCCTTTCTCCTCCTGTCCCCAATATTTAATTAATGTAATTCCATATTAGAACAGAACCCATTGTTCCTTCATTTTTAATAATCCAGGCAGTTTTATTACTATCAACTGAGTATGATTTCTCAGGTTTCATTAAACCTAAAATATCCCAGATGGACACAGAGCATATTTAGTGGAGGTTCATCTTTTTTTAATAAGGAATGTATAAGACTTTAGCTCAACATTCAGAAAATTAAGATCACGGCATCTGGTCCCATCACTTCATGGGAAATAGATGGGGAAACAGTGGAAACAGTGTCAGACTTTATTTTGGGGGGGCTCCAAAATCACTGCAGATGGTGATTGCAGCCATGAAACTAAAAGCTTACTCCTTGGAAGAAAGGAGTAAGGAAATGGCAGCCCACTCCAGTGCTCTTGCCTGGAGAATCCCACGGACGGAGGAGCCTGGTGGGCTACAGTCCACGGGGTCACAAAGAGTCAGACATGACTGAGCAACTTCATTTCACTTCACTTGGAAGAAAAGTTATGACCAGCCTAGATAGCATATTCAAAAGCAGAGACATTACTTTGCCAGCAAAGGTCCATCTGTCTAGTCAAGGCTATGGTTTTTCCTGTGGTCATGTATGCATGCGACAGTTGGACTGTGAAGAAAGCTGAGCGCCGAAGAATTGATGTTTTTGAACTGTGGTTTTGGAGAAAACTCTTGAGAGTCCCTTGGATTGCAAAGAGATCCAACCAGTCCATTCTGAAGGAGATCAGTCCTGGGTGTTCTTTGGAGGGAATGATGCTAAAGCTGAAACTCCAGTACTTTGGCCACCTCATGCAAAGAGTTGACTCACTGGAAAAGACCCTATGCTGGGAGGGATTGGGGGCAGGAGGATAAGGGGATGACAGGGATGACAGAGGATGAGATGGTTGGATGGCATCACTGACTCGATGGACATGAGTCTAAGTGAACTCCAGGAGTTGATGATGGACAAGGAGGCCTGGCATGCTACGATTCATGGGGTTGCAAAGAGTCGGACACGACTGAGAAACTGAACTGAAGACTTTAGGATCACATACATGAAAACATGAAGTTAAGATCATAAATTATGTTTACTATGTTACACTGAAGTGTAGCTCATATGTACAGACTGGTTTTGATAATGTAAAAGAACTGTTCATTTTTTATGCTCACATTTATGTATTCAGTCTCCTAGAAAATGCTTGGTGGCGTGATGAACAATTAGGATACATATCTTCACTTTTAGGCAAACGTCTAGTTGAGTGTGTGTGTGAACACAAAGCAGATATTCATAATATAGTGCTACAAGAATAATAAGAGATGTGTGTGTGAAAGAGATGGAGATTGATTATGAATTTGAGAATAAAAAGGAAGAGAATATAAGGCATCAGGGAGTGGTAATAGAAGACTTCCTGGAGAGAAAACTAATTTGAGTTGAGTTTCCCAGCAATTGGCTAGGGTACTCCAAAATGAAAAAGCACCTGGATTAATACATGAGAATATTTCTTTATTATTTTTGTCTTAATAAAACATCTACAAATGAGGCCTTTATGCTATATGCTTTAAGAAGTACACCTCTTTTGATCCTTCCAATCAACCATGAGACATTTACTGTTATCATCTTCATATAAAAAATGAGAAGTAAACAATTTGTCAAAAGTCAATCATACTGGATTTTATCTCAGAATCTGATTCCATTTGGTAAAACACTAGAGATAGCATGACACCTCTAGGAATATACTAGAATCTAGTATCAGATAGTGGAGGGCATTTATAGCGCAAATCAGAAATGAAAGTGTGAAAGAGTGGATCTTTTATGTGAAAATGTGTATTTTGACCTTTTCCTATTGGCTACATGGTACAATTTCAGGATTTTTTAAAAAATGGATAGAATTATGTATTACTTTATAAGAGCTAATTGTTTGTTAGCTTTATAATAATCAGTACAGAACATAGATAGGGGAAGTAATGATCAAAGCTAGGAGATAACTTAAGAAACTATGGCAGTATTTTAAGCAGGAGATGATAGTTTGAACTAAGTGAGTGGGAGTTAAAGAAAAATGGACAAATTCAGGAGGCTTGAGGAAGAATCCACAGGGCTTTAAAAAAAAATGAATTAGATGTGTGGAGAAGGGGAGAAAAGGTGAAATTTGCAGTGACTCTCATATTTCTAGCTTCAGTAACAAAATTTGGCTTGTACTGACATCTGCTAGTAGACAATACAGAAAGCAGACACATTGTGGGTAAAATAAGGGAAATGATGGCTCCTCTTTGGAGAACAGTATGGCTGATCTACCTATAGAGTATCTTGGCAACTGACTAGAATGATCTTATATGCAGAGAGATGCTGAAGTCAAATATATACACATTTATCGCAAGTTCATAGGCTATGGAAGTTGTTTCACTTGGCAAGATCAATCATGGGAGTATGTAGGAATAGAAGGTAAAGTTGGCCTCGATATCAGGAAAAATAGAATCCCATGAGAAAAGCTGAGACATCAGTGAAGAGAAGTGGAAGCAGAAAAAATATATGGAAGAGATAATTCTGAAGTACAGGCAATGGTATCAGAGACACTAGAGGCAGTGTCACTTAGATGCATCTACCAAACATGGCCCTAGAAGAAAAGAACGCAATTGAGTTGCTTAATGCAGCTGAGTTGCTTAAAGAAGTTAGACCACACTTAGAGGACACAGAGATGTGTGTACCCAGAAAATAGGGGCGCTGAAGTGATACACCATGACGTCCGGGTGGGCTAGGGAAGAAATTAAAGCTAGGTGAAGCCTAAGAACTGGAGGTTGTGATGAATTTAAGTAGTAGCAGTGTAACCATTAAAGTTCTGAGGAAACTGTAAGACAAAGGCTATGGTGGAATTAAAAAAAAAAAATGTGCCACTAACTTTAAGACCTCAGAGATGAGAAATGTCTAAGCAATTATATTATCCAGGCTTTTGGTCACAGATTGAGTGACAGAGAGTGGAAATGAAGGTCGCTAGAAAAGAAATGATGAGAAATTGAGGTAGGTGGCCATAGAAAGGTCTGAAGCACCTGAGGGGGCTGACAGGAGCTGGAGTGGAAGGGGAGACTAAGGCAGAAGCCAATTCACAAAATATACAAGGTTTGGGGAGCACAGGGAAGGAGGAGCCCAGGCAGCTTTCTCCAAGGGCTGAATGAATACCAGTTTGTGCTGTGTGTGCTTGTTGCTCTGTCGTGTCTGATTCTTGCAACCCCACAGACTGTAGCCTTCCAGGTTCCTCTGTCCATGGGATTCTCCAGGCAAGGATACTGGAGTGGGTTGCCAGTTTAGCAGAGTGGAAATAGGGAATTAAAGAAGGTCAATACCTCCCATCACCTCCAACATATGTAGAATGTGAAAAATCAAGTCATCTTCACTAAAAAGAGCAGCAGAGTAGAAATTAATTTCCTCCTAGGAGCCCACTGTGAGCCGCAAACTCATCCTGTAGAACCGAGAATCCCTTCTACATAATATTTGCTGTATTTATGATAACAATCATGTACTTGCCTTTATCATGTCTCATTTATATCAGACTACTGGATTTTATCTATCACTCCATCCATTGTAATGTTCAACCCTGAATCTTCCACAGAATATATCTCAGAGCTATAGACATAATAACATTCCAGCAAGTACTATGTGTAAGAAAAAACAGATGTGTATTGATCAGAAACTCACCCATGTCTTTTCCAGCCGGCTAACATAACAACAAATGGGTATATGGCCTCCTCTATTAAGATAGTAACACATTTGCCCTATTATTTGTGTCAGTAAACAAGCTAGCTAGGGCTTCAAAGTGTTTATTCCAGCCTAAACACTGATCCAACTCAGCTACACAGCTTGACCAAATTAACAGGCATATAGCCATAACCTTTATTTCAGTTTTGGGCTAGCCAAAAAGTTCATGTGGGCTTTTCCATATGCTGTTACAGAAAAACCCAAATGAAATTTTTAGCCAACCCAATATGTTGTGGATAAAGACACACAGAGATGAACAAATCAAATCACTTTAAAAAAATCTAGATTCCAAAAACCACATTTATTACAAAAAAAATAATAAACAATTGGGGGTAATATTAAAGAAGTATTATGCATTCCAGTTTTAACTTCAGCCTCCCAGTTTAGTTCCCTTTAGTCCATCTCACTTTTATATTTCCTGGTGATACTTCTACTCCCAGTTTCAAAATCTGAAGTTACAACACCAGGGACATCATCGAAATTCTCAGTGCTCAGAGTGACTGTTGTAACGAGCGAGGCTACAGATTCAGCCACTGTTTCAGTAAAAGGATCAATATTTGTATCTTGTCCAAAGTCTGCTGCCTTTCCTTGACAATAACTTCCACTACTCCCTTGAGGAATAACCTATAAATGTCTGCAATTTTCTGTCTCAGGGCCTCCTTTCTCTCTTACTATCCATTGTCTTGGCAAAATACTTTTCTTTCTCACACTTCAGAGACCTCCCTTGTTATTCCCTCATCCAGTGTGGCATTAGTACTACTATTAAATAAGACACCTGCAATAGTTAGAACTTCATCTCAAAAAGGTTGGATGCTCAAGTTGGTATTCAGATTTTTTTAAATATATTTCCTATCAGTAAAATTAAAGTTTTCTGATATAGAGCCAGTGATCAAGTGCAGAATGGCAATATGGGATCAACATTTGATTAGTATTCTTCACAAGCATCAGTTTTATGAAGCCAAAGCTAACAGTTGAAATAGTCGATCTTTCCCATCAATTAACAGATCATATAAGTAAAAGATAGGATTTAATTCCTTTGATAAATTGGAGCTTATAAAAAGAGTTGATACCTGCTTTAAAGCTTAGAAAGGATTTTAAAACATGATAAAAAGATAAATATCATGAGTCTGCTTGTATCAGGGACCCTGTAATATTTTAATGATGTAATAGTCAGCCCTCCATAACTGCAGATGTGGAACCCCTAAATACCAAGGACTGACTTTACTACACCATTTTACATAAAGGATTTGAACATTGGCTGATTTTGCTACCCTTGGAGCTCCTGGAACCAAATCCCACTGGATAACCAGGAATGACCATGCATTTAGTTTGATCTTTTATTTGAATTGCTGAGGGCTTGCAAGGAAATGGAATCATCAGCAAAATACATCATATGGCCGTAGAAAACAACTGGGACTAGGAGATTAGATTCTCAGACTCTAACCCTGCTCTTTTGTGTGGCTTACAACTAGACCATGGCATGAAACAGACTAGATAGCAGTAAAAAGCATGGATGTCAGAACAAGAATGTAGGGTTCGCACTTACCTCTGCCACTTACTAGCTATAAGACCATGGACATACCATTAAACCTATTTGTGTCCAGGTAAGCAAATATGTAAAGTGATGATAATAAAAGTACCAATTTTACAAGGTTGTTGTGACAAATAAATGGATCAATACATGTAAAGCCCTTAAAATGATGCCTAACCCACAGTAGAAACATAATTATTATTAATGACAAATGCAAGCTAATATCAGACATATGTATACCTATGGCTGATTCATGTTGATTTTTGGCAGAAATCAACATAATACTGTAAAGCAATTATCCTTCAATTAAAAATAAATTTTTAAAATAACATATTTTATACAGCACTTCAGAAATGACAAAGAATCTACTTAGAGAATCTTCATTGCTTCTCACATTATTATAATCATGATTCCTATTTTGCTGATGAGAAATCTAAGAGTCAGAAACTTAACATAGTCTTTCAGAGTCACATAGGTAGGCAATGGCTCAAACTAAGGTCCTTATACCCAAAGTCATTTGCCACACTATATGTCCTTATGGCTTTGGCGGGAATCTACACTAGGTCACTATCATGGGAGTTGAGAATTTACCAAGTCCTTAGTAGGAAATATGAGTACCAGCTTGAAATAAACAATTAAATAAACAAGCCAAGAGTTGATTCAGAATTCTACTTCTCTTCTGGAAATCAAAGAGCAATTAGGAGAATGGGGTACATGTAGATAAACTGTGGACCTCAGGATAAATTCAGCCAGCCAGCTAAGTAATGGCACCCCACTCCAGTACTCTTGCCTGGCAAATCCCATGGACAGAGGAGCCTGGTAGGCTGCAGTCCACAGGGTTGCTAGGAGTTGGATACGACTGAGCGACTTCACTTTCCCTTTTCACTTTCATGCACTGGAGAAGGAAATGGCAACCCACTCCATTGTTCTTGCCTGGAGAATGCCAGGGACGGGGGAGCCTGGTGGGCTGCCATCTCTGGGGTCGCACAGAGTTGGACACGACTGAAGTGACTTAGCAGCAGCAGCAGCAGCTAGGTCTGAATGGCCTGTTAGCTAAGGAAGGTTTGCCCATTTTAAATAGTTGTGAGAAAAAAAAAATCAAAAGAAGAATATTTTGCATCACATAAAAATTATTTTAAAAATCTAAATTCATTATCATTAAATAAACTTACTTGGAGACAGCCACATCCATTAGTCTACATAGCGCCTTTGATTGCTTTGTTACACAGGAGTACCTGAGACAAAGGCTGTGTGGTCCACAAAGTCTACAACAGTTACTATCTGGCTCTTCACAGAAAAAGTTGACTGCTTCCCTTGCCTCTGCTGCATTCTAGTATAGCTGGCACTAGACTATTGAGGGGGAAAAAATCATTTTTTATGAAGATGATGATGAAACAAATGTCCTCAGATACCTCACACATACTCAGCACATTCCCTACAATAATGGTTATCAATGCTAGGCTCTACTCTGATTAAGAGTACCTGGAATTATTGGACTACAACATTGAAATATTGACCTTTTGATTACAGATCTTTCCACTCTACCTGTTATTAAGATGTTTTCACATAAAAGGCTGCCCAGTCTCCTTTTACAAAGAAAACAGAATGGAGATAACAACGTAGGTTCAAATCTAAGGCATGTTTGCGTGTGTTCATGCAAGCTCAGTCACTTCAGCCATGTCCGCCTCTGTGACCTCACACACTGTGGCCCTCCAGTCTCCTCTGTCCATGGGATTCTCCAGGTAGAATACTAGAGTGGGTTGCCATGCTCTTCTCCAGGGGATCTTCCTAACCCACGATTGAACCCGTGTTTCCTGCATTGCAGGTGGATTCTTTACCATCTGCTGCTGCTAAGTCGCTTCAGTCATATCCAACTCTGTGCAACCCCATAGACAGCAGCTCACGAGGCTCCACCGTTCCTGGGATTCTCCAGGCAAGAACACTGGAGTGGATTGCCATTTCCTTCTCCAGTGCATGAAAGTGAAAAGGGAAAGTGAAGTCACTTAGTAAGTGTCCAACTCTTCGTGACCCCATGGACTGCAGCCTACCAGGCTCCTCCGTCTATGAGATTTTCCAGGCAAGAGTACTGGAGTGGGGTGCCATTGCCTTCTCCGCTTTACCATCTGAGCCACTAGGAAAGCCCTAAGGTATGAATGCTGCTCCTAAGTCACTTCAGTCGTGTCCGACTCTGTGTGATCCCATAAACAGCAGGCCACCAGGCTCACAAGTCCCTGGGATTCTCCAGGCAAGAACACTGGAGTGGGTTGCCATTTCCTTCTCCAATGCATGAAAGTGAAAAGGGAAAGTGAAGTCTCTCAGTCGTGTCCGACTCTCAGCGACCCCATGGACCGCAGCCCACCAGACTCCTCCATCCATGGGATTCTCCAGGCAACAGTACTGGAGTAGGGTGCCATTGCCTTCTCCAAGGTATGAATTCTTGAGCTGAAAACTGAAGGTCCCTAGGCTGCCAAGCTCCTATATATAGTACATACTGAGTACAGTATCTGGAGACAGAGGAAAAGGCTCGTGTGTCCTAGATAAAATACGGCACATTAACCCTAGATTCAAGTTGTAGAAATCAACTGACTTTCTGCTTAGAGGTTAAGGAGCCAGATGATAATCACGTGTTGAGAACCCTGGGACTGATAAATGATTAGATTTGGTATCAGTTCAGACAACAGTGTTCTCTGGTTTAGCATTTCTAATGACCTTTTGAAACCATAAGCTCAACATTATTTCTTAATGAATTTCCTTTGTCCTATTTCAGGAGCTCTCAGGGCTCCTTGGTTACACTTGGGTGACTTATAATTAGTTCTGCAATACTAACATAGATTACAATTTGAAAAAAGAGAGAGTAAAAACAAATATGCTTTCAATCACAGCAGAGGAGAAAAAAAAAGAATTGTAACAAAATGTGTTGGTATTACAAATTACCTAGTTTTATTACTTGTTCTCTTATTTATTTAAATTAAGATTCTAGGTCCTTTAATCCAGGCTTATTCATTTTTTTCAGGATTATTCTTTAAAAGACATTCTATTTTCAAAGTTTTGAAATAGTGATTGTAAAAAATATTCTGTAAAGTTTATGGAAGTTTGCTTAGATAAGCCACCCTGCCAGTTAAACTTGATTTTCTTTTTTTTTTAACAGAGTTTTTTTTTTTTTTTTTTTTACTTTACAACATTGTATTGCTTTTACCATACATCAACATGAATCCGCCACAGGTATAAACAGCATGGTGATTGTTGCATGGCACATCTAAGAGTCAAAGAACTGAGTATCACTGAGTATCACGGTAGAATCTGAATTAGATGAAGACCACTGGCTTTGGGGACTGACAAACCTCAGCTGGAAGCCTGTCCAGCTACTCAGTAACTTGTAATCTCAAGTAATTATTGCAACTCTCTCAGCCTTGGTTTCTAAGAATCTGTCCTCATAGCTGTGATCAGAATGAAACTGAGTAATTCATCTGAAGTGTCCAGCACAGAAGTGCTCATTAAACATTTATTATTACTCTATTATAATGCAGTCTGAAAATCATGTACCCCACTGACTCAATGCCCAGTGCCAAATGCATGAGTGTTCTACGGTGTTCCTGAGAGCATTTCAGCTGTAAGTCTTTACCTGAACTTATCAGGTGCACTCAAAGATGATCATTTCTCTTTCATATAGCTCAAACTACCAAGTGTTAGTTCTGAGTCATGTCCAACTTTTTGTGACCCCATGGTCTGTAGCACACCAGGGTTCTCTGTCCATGTAATTCTCTAGGCAAGAAAACTGGAGTGGGTAACCATTCCCTTCTCCAGGGAATCTTCTTCACCCAGGGATCAAACCCAGGTCTCCCACATTGCAGGCACATTCTTTATTGTCAGAGCCCCCAGGGAAGCCCAAACTATTCAAATTACCAAACTCATTATATTGAAGCCAAATTATTATATTGAAGCCAAATTACTATATTGAAGCCAAATTACCAACCTTCTTATTATATTGGTTTTCAGTTATTAAGTCAGTCTCTCCTTAGTCTAACCCTGTTTCCTGGAGCTACACAAAATCAGTCTATGGTTATCCACACAAATTTTCTCTTCAAATTAATTAACCCAAGTTCCATCAACCATTTCTCATATTTTATCAGTGGTTTCCAACCCTGGTTGCACATCAAAATCATCTGAGAACTTTTGAAAAATTTGGATGCATAGGAAACTCACCCTTAAACTAAACCAGAATCTCTTGGGGGTGGGCCCAGGAAATGGTATTTTAGAAGGTCCCCAGGTAATTCTGAATGTACAGCCAGGGTTGAGAACCACTTTATGTATTCTCCTTTTTATTGTGTTGATCATTTTTTTTCCCCCAAATAACTGCCTAAGTTATTGCTCTCAGATAAATACTGTGGTTTTAGTCGCTAGGTCATATCCAACTCTTTGCGATCCCATGAACTGTAGCCCACCGGGCTCCTATGTCCATGGGATTCTCCAAGCAAGAATACTGGAGTGGGTTGCCATTTCCTCCTCCAGGGGGTCTTCTGCACTGACAGGAAAATTCTTTACCACTGAGCCACCTGGGAAGCCCATACACATTGTATTCTTGATACAATAATTGCAAAATCTCCATCACTTTCACTTTTCTTTAAAGGAAGAAAATTGTCTGTCTTGTTCAAGCAAACCCCATTCAGTGCTTCTCAAACACTATTATGCATAAGAATAGACTGGGGATTGTGTTAAACTATAGATCCTAATTCATAATCTCTGGAATGGCACTCAAGATCTGTACTTCCAGAAAGGTCCTAGGTAATTGCTGGTCTAAGAATCATACTTTAAGTAGCAGAGGTCCACCTTCTGATTAAAAGCACATTAAAGTGACATGCCAATACTGAAAGAGGCAGTGAGCAAATATTGTCTTGGTCACATCATCAGTCATTCCACTGAATCTTTTATAATCTGCATATACTTGGTGAGTTTGTAAGTTGGTTGGCAAGCCATCTATCTCAAATATTGGCTGTTTCCTCAGATGTTCTGCTTAGTGCCTGGTTTGGAAACCAGCATCCATTTGTCTTTGTGGCAGCTAGGATGGTGAAGGGATTTATAGAAATATGAATACTACACTTCCAAGTCTCTAAGAAAGAAGACGTGCTAAAACAGTGACATAATTTGAACAAATAAACACCTTCTCTGTGTACAAGGATCATGCCCTTCCTTAATAACATCTCTTGAGACACTCAGTTATCTTCAACATGATGGACATTAAGATGCTAAATGAATATTGGCTTATTAACTCATTGATGAGACACACTCACTAGACAATAAAACCTGCTTTTTATGTCCATGGAATAACTAAAGAGGGAGATGCTATGTCAAATATAACAAATTGCATGGCATAAACAGTGAATACAATTTGCTAATAAATGGGAATATTGAAAGGGGCTGAAACAAGGCATTGAAGGAGTGATAATCTGCAAAAAGTAGAGAAAAGGGGCAGGGAAAAGTCATTTCAACCTTTAATATGGACAGTTTCACATCCAGAGTCAACATCATGCTTGACTTGGGATATCTAATGAGACTGCAGACCTAAGTGGTGTACTTGTAGGACCTCCTGTCACATAATGTCAGGTATGATATATTGAGCCAAGGAGCATGTGAGTTATATTACAACTGCAAGGGAATAAAAATTAAAACCCCGTCATGTGGAAATAGACATAATCGTGCTACATTTCCCTGTAGAAGAGCATATAGTGGCAATTTTTCTTCATATAATATTACATTAGCTTTAATTCTTATTAATAAGATACAAGAGTCATTAACACTATTAAAAATCTAATTATGTTAGCAATTTTCCATCATGTCATATTTGAGCAGTTAAGTAGTGGTATTTGTTTTTCCTAATGGAATTCAAAAGTCTAATTAATAGGCTTTCTTTTGTGGTTAAGTGGGACGAATCTCTATGAGAACCAAGACATTTTTAGTATCTATAAGCAGCTTGTTTTCTCATATACTACAGTACCAAGTCATCTGTTTATCTGTGACATAAATAACTAAATGAGAATTATGAGATTATTCTATGAAATTGAACAATGTTTTTCACTACATGTGATGTTACTGCTACTACATTCTAAGAACTTTGATATACTATTTACTAGACAAAAAGCATTGAAAAAGAGTATGCAATAGATTCTTACTTACACGTATTGGCGGAAATGGAAGATTGCATACTGAATGGCTAAGATGCTTTTTCTACTTGTGGTGTACTGTTTCGGGGAAGTGCACATCCAAATAGCTAATAAAGAGTCAACAGGTGTAAGGTTAATTTCTTAATGCCTTTTTATTCCTTGGTAGTATGCTAGCTAATATGTATAATATGCTATGCTAATATGTATAACATATATATTATACATTGGATTATATGTATAGCTTCTATATTATGCTAATATGTAAATTATATTATGCTAATGTGTATTATATAATATGCTATGCTAATATGTATATTATTCACTTATCATAATATAACAGACATAAAGTATATATTTCATATGTGTGTAATATAATGTAACATAGCCTACAATATAATGTGATATGTGATATATATGTATAAATAGATAGATACTAACATAGTGCCAAAGAATAAAGAATATTTATATAGACATCTGTTTCTTGGTTGCTATTAAAAATGACCCTGTGATATACTGATAATTTGTAATGAATCATGTAATCACACGAGTTAAACTATCATATCATTTTTTTCCTTCAGACTATTAACTACAATTTTTAAAATTAAGACTATTTTTATAGCAGTTTTAGGTTCATAGCAAAACTAGAGCTAAAGTTATAGTCTAGAATGATTCTCAAATTGATGTTGAGGAGCTATTGGTAGGATATGAGAAAGCTAACAGCCCTAGAAATGACATAATGTAAGAGCTGGCAGAGCACGGATATAGAATGGCAGCATTAAAGAGCATGTCTCTCACATTCACATTCTATATTTACAAGGTTTCTTCAGTTATTCATAATCACAAAACTAATAAGATCTCAAAAAGAAAATATTAAAATTTAACTCTGCAAGTTATTGTGTAGCAAGACAAATGAAAATATTATACAGACTATGACATATTATTTCCGTCTTGAAGCAGAGAATAGCTCTAAGACAGGAAAATGTGACTTTCTTTTGGTATATTTGATTTTATTAGCTATTTTATCACCTGTTTTAATTTTATCTGTTTGACTAGACCTGTTACTAGTAATGTGAAGCTACCGAAGTTGACATTTTTTCTCCATTGCTTTTCTAGGCCTTTCATGCTGAGGAAAACTGTTCCTTACAACTCTGTTACTTTTATCTGCATATGTGCTACTTATACACACTTTAGTTTGCTTTTCTCTTTGTTTTATCTTTGGTTAATGGTTTCTCTATATTATAGCTTGTTGCCTAATTAATTTTAGAATCTATGCTTATTGCTCCCATGCTTTTGCTTTCACTGTCATTTATTTCTTGTTAGATTTTTAATTGATTTTACTTATTTTTGTGTCCATATGTACTCCGTGCTATGATTTTTTTATCTAAGCATGGCTTTGGCTATATTTTGCATAAGAAGTTGAGAACTGTGTATCTTTATTTAAATAAGTTAAAACTAGAAATGAGAGTGAAAACATTTCTGTTTTAAGTCTTAAGAAGAGAAAAATACCTTCCTCTCGAGGAGATTGGCAAAGAAAATTAGCATGAGACTCATGAAGTACGTGCTCACCTCATTTTTTGCTCTATCAGTGGTACTATTCAGATGAGAGCACGATTTACAGATGTGAGGAAATCTCTCAGGAACATTTGCCTTTCTCTATCTGATTTTAGGATCCAAGATAGTAAGTATCTCAATAGCATATGAGAAAAAGATCACAAAATGCTTTTCCTTAGAAATGAAGTTTATCCTGGTTTTTTATGTAACTGCTATATTCATTTTAAACAAACAATTGACCCACTGAAATAAAATTTTCAAAAAGGTTCATACGATGCTAACATAAATTTCACTTTTACAAATACTCCCAAGCATTTCACTTCAAGATGTAATTTTAATCTTGGGACAAAATTATTAGAAATAATTCACAACACCCTTATATTTAACTATTGGTTAATAAA